>JABFPB010003256.1:0-17583 GCA_022817645.1 Ceratoteleas bidentatus
CACTCGGCTTCGCCTCGTGCTACAATACACTCGTCGGGAATCGCCTATTTCCCGCCCTAGTTGCGTAATATACTATTCTATCGCGCAAAGTTCCAAATCATTTGGATGAAAACTTTTTGAGTTACTTTTCCCGCCAAGCTGAAAAATACCGTTTCGAGAAAAACGCGTTTAAAGTTTGTTTTATAAAAGTGTCATTTCTTTAAACTTACGGTGGTTTGCAATTAGTCGGCTATTCCGGGGCCATACAGAGGAAGTGCCTTCCTCTTGTGAGAAAAACTCGTTCAGCTCAGATTGAGCCTGTTTTCACGCAATTCGGACCTCTTTACTGCTGCTCAGCAATCGACGCTGGCAAAATCGGCTTCCGCAGCGCAGGTAGAAAAATGGTTGTATCTCGGTAACTACATTTCCGATCACTGAGATATTTTACAGGATAAATCTTGAATCTATATGCTATTGATTTATGCAAAAACAAAAAAATCGAAAAAAATGTTTTATACTTGTTTTTCCCCCCTTTAGGTGAATAGGTAAGTGTTTATGTAAATAAAATAACTATGTAGAAATATATAAACATTCCACGTTTAATACAACGATACAGTCCTTGACAAAATAATTTAGTTTAAGTGCTCAGTAGTATGATTTTCAGTTACACTTGGTTCATTCATTCGGCATAACACATCAGGCAATTTTCTTAAACATATAAGTAAATATTACAAAATATACAAAGTACAAAATAGAATTATCACAATAAAATCTATTATAGGATAATTGCTTCTGTGTAATTCGAACGATTAAAATATAAGTTTTCAACCTTCATCGTCAAGAATGCCAAACAATTCTTCATATTTCTTAATTGTTGCTTCTGCTTTGATCAACTTATTCTTTTGCTCACGACACAGATGTCTCATAAATTCCTTGTCTTTTGTAAGTTTTCTAAGTCTAACGTCCTCCTAAAAATGTAAGTCAACGTTTTAGTTGGTGAAAAAACAAATTTACATCATTTCTATACTACATTGATTGTTGAAAGTATACCTCGACCACTCCACTTTGTATTGAAAACATGCCAATCGTTTTCTCAGGAAATTGAACTCCTTGCTCACGTTTGCTAACTATTCTTTTCTTGCAAACTTCGCAATCTCGAGGAGCTGTCGTTTGCATGGTTCGCTCAAGTTTTTGAACATGAGTTCGAAGTTCTGAAACCTATAAGTAAATAAATCTAATTAATATCTCTTTGTATTACATTGCTCCTCTTTATAATTTCGTGATTAAGATTGAAAAAAATTTATTGTATATTCAATAAGATCAACGCCTTAATTATCAGATATGACTGTTTATGAAAAAATACAAATATTTCAGAAAATGTGAATATATTCTATAAACTATTTAGTTGGATATCTTAAAAGATTGTCAACCTTCTAAATTTTAACAACTTTTTCTGTTAAGCAGTAAATTTCATTGAAAGTTTTTAAAATGTTGAAAAAATATGCAAAGAATGCAGTAAAAAACCATTAAGAAGAAATCCACATTTGCACACCTTATGCTGATAAGCAGTAACGGATTCTTTAAGTTGTTTGATCTTCTCTTGCAATGGAAAGCTTTCGCATTGTATCTGCAATTCCAACGTCGAAATCCTACAGTCCTTGTCCACCAGCTTCAATTCCAACTCTTTAATTTGCTGGCGTAGATCGTTACACGCGCAACTGCTGTCGTCCGTGCAAATCGACGCGCACTCGCAAATCCCGTTCGCCTCTAGGTTTCGGTTCATATTGAACTGGTTGCTTCTGCGCTGTCGTCTCAATCCCATTTCAAACGCCGGGCTGTTACTCCTCCCGCTTCCCGAACTCATTGTCTCCAATTTGTCCTCCAGAGTCGAAATCTTGAGCTTCAGTTCCTTGTTTTCCTCAGTTAAGCTGGAAATGTTCTTCTGCAGTCGCTCGACTTGCAGTCTGTTGTCAGCCGAGGTTGTTTCCTCAGCTTCCGGATTGGCTTTCGAGTACTGAGGCGTTTCTTTTGATTCAGCCGCCGTTTCCAGTTCCGTCACCTTCAATAGTAAATCGGCGTTTTCATCTTCAAGAGAGTTGATCATTTTTGCAAGCTCTTCGTTTTCGGTATCGAGTTCCTTGTTGGCTGTGGTTAACCGTGCGACTTCTTCTTGAAGTGTTGCAATGTCCGTGTTGTTGCTGGTTTCACAGCTGATACCGTTTTTCCTGGTGGAATCATTCAACTGATCTTTGTATGTCTTATTTTGCTCGACAAGCTGAGCGATTTCATTTCTGAAATCAGCATTCTCCTTTTGCAGTACGATTAAGCGGTTTGAGACGCCATCCAAGTTATTTTGGAGCATCTTGTTCTTGTCTAACAATTCTTCAAGAGAATCGTTCATTTTTGGAGGGCCACATGTACTGTTTCGTACCTTAAAAAATTGAAAAAAGATTTTAATGGTATAATGTTAAAAATTTTCTACTGTTATTGTAAAATAAAAATATGGTTTCAGTTATGTTTTAATAGTTCTATAAATAAAAATTTTAAGCATAAGAATGTTTAAAGATTTGAAAAATGTTGAACATTTTTAAGAAGTGACATAGTTATTAAGTATTAGATACTAAATAAATATATTCAATACAAATGAAATCAGAGTAAAAAAAAGTCTATTGAGATATTTTGAATCTGTTCTTGAACGATTAAGAGAACAAAGAACGCCAGTTTAGAAATTGCAGAAATTGTGCTTACTTTTCGAGACAGTTTTGAATTGTCCGCTTCCAACTTTGCATATTGTTCCTGTAAAAGGTCATGCTCCGCTTGCAAAGTAATATTTTTCATGGTTTCATCTTCCAAGCATTTTTTCAGCGCCGCTATCTCAGACTTGGCATCTTGAAGACTTTGTTTCAGAGTACCTGCAACATCAATCAACGAATAAGCAATCCATTGACACAGTACAAATTGCCCTACAAACCGACACTCACCGGTTTCATTTTTATATTTTTCAGACGAGCTTTTTAATCCGCGATGTTGTTCCATCAGTGTATTGTATTCTGATATCAAAGTCTCCAACTTGGTCTTATACTCGGAATACTTGTCGCATTTCTCTTTCATAAGAACAGCGATGCTTTCAATGTGGTTGTTCTTTTCAAGAATTTCCGAGTTCAAATTGGTGTAAGCAGCTGACACTTGTTCCAACTGAATTTTGAGATCATTTATTTCATGATTCAATCTCGTGATTTCACTGGAATTCGCCTCAATGACACTCTTCAGTTGCTTCTCATTGTTTTCCGACACATTCATGCTAGTAACCAACTCCTTGTTTTTCGATTTCAGCGTTTCGATTTTGGCTACGAGACTTTCCACTTTTTCTGCATACTCGTCTCTTTCACTCGTCAGCTTTTTCACCAGCTCCGATTCTTTCTTCTGCAATAATTCCTGAGCTCGTTGTTCCCTTTCCTGAGCAACATTCAAACTCATATCCATTTTACGGTATCTGAAAAATAAGAAAAGAAATATGGTTAACACAATCGTTTAAATATTATACATCCAAACAATAATGAATCAATAATTAGACATTACTTTTCAAGTTCTATCAGGTTAGTCTGGCATTCATTTTCGAGGTCCTTAATCTGATTCTTCAGACTTAAATTCTCGCCACGAAGCATTTTCACATTTTCTTCAAACTTATCCGAACTCGTCAACAACTCTTTACACCGCTTTTCCAGATCTGTACATTCTGCCTGCAGTTTCTCGTTTTCCGCTTCCAGTGATTTGACCCACTGACTAGACTTCTTCTCCATCTCGTTTCGTTCGTTCTTTTCATCCTGTAACTTCACCTTGCCCAAAGTGATTTGCTCGTGTAAATTGTTAACAATTTCCGCTTCCTTCTTCATCAGTGTCTCCAAAAACTTGCCGAACAGATCGTTTATAGACCGGTCCGTCGAAACATTGGCATTCGGATCGAGACTTCGTGTTTCTTTAACTATCCTGATCCTAAACTCGTCTATTTCCTTTTTGATGGAGTTGTTCAGTGACGAATTTTTGTTATCTGATTGGAGTTTGGTCAACTGGTTCTTCAGATCGTCCTTTTCCTTTGTACAGATGCCGAGGCTGTTATTCATCTCTTTGAGTTTCGCTTCGAACTCTTCAACATTGTCCTTGTATTCTTGTAAAACCGAATCTGTGTACTTTTGCCGCGCAATCAGTTGTTCCTTTTCTTCTTTGAGGACTTCCAATTCGTTTTTCAATGAACTTTGCAGCTCCTTCATTTCTTGAGCAGACTTTTCCAAAGATTGTACAGTGCTGTCAAGTGCGCTATTTTCCTTTTTCAGAACACCCAATTCAGATGTCAGACTTGACTTTTGATCTTCAAGTTCAGTTTCCGAACGTCGAAGCATGGCGACTTCTTCAATTAAAGTATTATTTTTTGTCACAAGTTCTGCAGAAGTTGTCTCCAGGAGTGTCATCTGGAAGAAATAAATTAAATATAAGTATCATTAGCAGTTATTATTGCTAAAATTAATTGATTTATGTTAAATAAGACTATTCCATATGAATAGTAGAATTAATAAAAATCATGATTTAAAAAATCAAATTCATTGCATTTATTTGATTTAAATAAGATTTTTGTATTAAATGTGTTTAATGTAATATTATTAAATTATAAGAAAATATCGTAAAATATATAGCGCTATTAAAGGAAAATTGTAATTAACAAAAAAATTCACATAAATTACACGAATATGCTGAATTTACCCAAATTACTTTGTTTTTACTCCATAACATTTATCTTGAATAATCAGTAAAAAATATTTGTTTAGATTTATTAATTTATTTATTCAAAGTATGGCAGCATATCATTGATTTAAGTAATTGATTTTGTTGAAAAAATCATTTGATTTACTAATGAAAAGTAAATAAATTGAAACAATTAAAAAATGGCACACTAATTTTCCATTAGTCTACTTTGTTATACCTTCTCCTTCAGTTCTTCATTTTGAAGTCTTATCAATTCCATTTCCTCTCTAGCATCTCTATTGCTATCACCAAATTTATCCAAAACAACCTTGATGTTTGCAAAGTCGCTGGACATTTTTGTCAAATCATATCTCAATGTGTCAAGCTCCTTGTACAGTTTATCAATCTTATCTTTTTTCTCGGTCTTCGAGTTCAGCTCCTCCGCGAAATGAAACGACGTTGAAATCATTTTCAGCACTTTCTCGACTTCTTCGTATTTCCGCTGGAAGGAGATGGACAGCAATCTGTGGATCTCCGTGAGCGACTCGAACTCATTATCCGCATGCAACACTTTCTCCTCGATCATGGATACGTTCAAACTGTCGTTCAACAAACTTTCATCCAAACTCTCCTTGGCCTTCGTGCGAAGCGGTTCGGAGTCCGCAACCTGTCGCTCGTACTTCTTTTGCAGATCCTTTTGAAGCCGACTCAAATTTTTGACTTCGGCTTTAATAGATCGCCGATTTCCGTCCTGGCCCTTGCTTTCGTTGCAGCAACACGGTCTTGCCTCCGACAACTTTTCGTTTTCCTGATTAAGCAACTGAATCTTCTCTTCCAAGGTCTGGATTTTCATAAGGAACTCGACGTTGGAACCAGACGAGTTTTGCAATTCCTCGACAGCTTCCATTAGATCCGCGGATAGTTTATCGTTTGCCTGCTGCAGACGTTCAACCTGATTGCGAAGATCATCTACCTGGCATTTGAAAATTTCGTTTTGTTCCTGGACGTTTACGAGGTTTTCATGCTGTTGCTTCAAGTTGTTTAACTCTTCAGTTTTTTCAAATAATTCGTTGGATAGTTCGTTGTTCTTTGACGTCACCGATTCGAGAGCCAAAATGATGTCGCGTTTCTCGTCGGCTGAAACGGTTTCTGGCTTCTGGTTTTGGGATAGTTGTAAGTTCTCTTCCGTCAAAGTTGCCAGCTTGTTTTCGTAGTGAACAAGTTGTTCCTGGAGTTTTTCGCAAGTAACACAAGTGGCTTCGGAGAGGGTGGATAATTTGCTTTCAAGCACTAATTTCTCAGAATTAACTGCCTGCAATTCCACTTGCAGCTGCTCCAGATTGTCCTGTAAAATGACAAATTTGTATGAATAATCCTAGTAAAAAGAGAAAATATATATATTCCCAATATATTCCCATTATATTCCCAATATATACCCAATTATATATTGATAATATATGGAAATATATTGGAATTACATTTCCAATATATGTTTTTTACTATGAAATTTATCCATGGTTTTATAATGTAAAATGTAAGTTTAAATGTATAATATTTAATGAAATACATTAATACCTGTAATTTGGAAACCATTTCCATGGATTTGGCTTTCTCTTTACTTAAATTCTCAGAAAGTATCGCATTTTCAGAATTGAGATCACAGATGGTTTTTTCCAGTTTGCAGATGCCATTTTTTAAGTCCTGAACGGCATTTTCAATGTCTCTTGTTTCCTGAATTTTTGCTTGTAACTGAACATGGAGTTTTCTGTTTTCATTGATCAAGACACTTTTTTCCAAAGTGGAATCGGCTTCAAACGTTTCATCCTGAGTTCCATCCAGCCTATCAAAGTAACTGTCATTATTGAAGATGCTGCTGGAGTCCAATGGAGAACTCTTCTGGAGACTTTCATTGAGAGTTCTTTGAAGCAAAGGTGGCGTATTCAATTCCGAAATACTTCTGATCAAACTCGCTGATTTGTCGAGCGATTCAGAATCGGATCGTTCCAGCGAATCAAACTTCTGATTTGCATCAAGTTTGCATTTAGCTTCTGGCGTCGAGTTGTTGTTGGACTTTATTTTCGAAAAGATCTCATCCTTCTCCAATAACTGCTGCTGATAAGTCGCTGTCTTCATTTGCAGCTCATTTATCAGCTGCTGCTGTTTCTCGTTCTTTTCATTCTCGTCTTGTAGAGTTTTTTGGAGGCTTTCGAGTTCTAGTTTGTACGTTTCAGCGAGTTTTCGATCCTCCGAAAGCTGCAGTAGTGTACTTTGGTATTGTTGGTTTTGTTCTGTCAATTCATTGATTTGACTAGCTAAACTGACCTTTTCTTGTTGATATTCCTTCAACAAATGGCACTGTTCTTCATACTGTACTTTCAGAGCCTCCTTTTGATTTTCACTGTCAACTTCAATTGAAGACTTTTCTTGTTCAAGGATTGAGATTCGTTCTTCCAATTGCTGACATTTTGCTTCGCGTTCTTTTTCTTTAATTTTAAGCTCCTCGAGTTTCGCAATGAAATCTTGGTTCTCTTGCTGACATCTGTTCAGTCGTTGACATTGTTCTTCATACTGCATCACAATATCGTCAAACCTTTGCTTTTCCGCCTGCATTACTTCATTCGACGGTTTTTCAGCTTCCAGAGCCAAAATCTTCTTTTCGAGTTCTTCGACTTTACTTTGATACTCCTCTTTTTGATGAGTGAGGTCTTCAACTTTCCTGACCAGAACTTCATTTTCTTCAAGTTGCTTTTCTGAAAAGTCGCATTGATCTTGAAGTTGAATCTTTGACTCGTTCAATTGTTCTTGCAAAACAGATTTCTCCGCACTCAGTTGAGTGTGCTGGTCTTCACATTTTAATGCCAAGTTGTTGAAATTTTGCTTCTCTTGTTCCAACAAATCTTCAAGATGCGTAATTTCTTTAAAAATAAGCTTAGGTTTCTGCTCTGCAAACCGATCTTGTAATTCAATAATCTCCTGTTTCTTTTCCTCCAATGATTGTTGTAGTAAAGCGATTTGCTCACTGTCATTGCGACATTGCAGTTCTAGTTGTTCGATCTGACTTTTCTGGGACTCTGTAACCTGAAGTTGTACCTCAAGTTCATTGTTCCTAATTTTGTATTCCTCTATTTGTTCGTCAAGCTCTTTAACTCGACCAATCAAATGTTCATTTTCCCGTTTGTTTTCTTGCAATTCACTTTCTATCGTACTCAATGCGGCTTTTCCCTCTTCAAGCATCCGAGACAGATCTCCTACAGCATTCTTCTCAACCCCCAATGCTTCCTGCAATTCAGCTAAAAGCTCACTATTGGAACTCCGTTCCTGCAAAAGGGCTTCTTCGACCATGGAAGTTTTCTCAGAATCGAATTTGCAAGTCAGCTCCTCAACTTTCATCAGATACTCCTTTTTCAGTTTTTCAATTTCATTCGTCCGATCATCGAGGCTTTCCTTCTCCTTTTCTTCCAAACTCTTCACTCGTTTGATCAACTCCTCTCTTTCTTCATCCAACTCAATCATCCTCTTCTCATAATCAGAGCATTTGCCCTCAAAATCAGCGAGCTTCTCTTTGCATGTACTATTCTCCTCTTCCATGCGTTTGATAATTTTGTCCGACAGAAGGATTTTCTTCTCATAAACTGCTGCTTTCTCCTCAACGCTCTTCACCTCCATCTTCAACCTCTCACACTCCTCCACCATCTTCCTCAACTCCTCACTCAAACCATCCTTCTCAGCCTTCATCTTGCAAACGCTCTCCTCCATTCCTTCCTTCGACAATTTCTCACAATCCTCCTGCAAACGCTGCCTTTCCTCCAACAGCTCCTGGATTTGCTTGCTCTGCTCCTTCACTTGTTCTTCAAAAGCAGCCTGCTTGTTCTCCAGGTCCTGGTTCCTCCCAATCAACTCCTCCTTCTCCCTCCGCATTCTGCTCAGCTGATTCATCTTCTCCGCCATCACACTGTTCTCCGCCTCCAGCGTCTCCACTTTGCCTTCCAAAGTCGCGACCTTCTCCGAATCTCTCCTGCTCTTCTCCTCCAGCTCTTGCCGCTCCATCTCCAGGTTGTTCAGCCGATCCTCGTAAACGGCGACCTGCTTCTTCACCTCCGCCAGCTGCTCCTCCGTGTGCTTCAGCAGACTCATCATACTATCCTCCTCACTCTCGCCCTTCTCAGGGTCATCCTCCACCGTTTTCCCATCCAACACGGATTTGAGCTTAACCAACTCCCCCTCAGCGTACTCCAGCTTCTCAATCAGATCCGAGTCGTCGCTCTCGTCCCCCATCTTGGTCTCCTCGTCCACGCCGAACCGCTTCTCGATCTCCTCGTTCTGCTTGTTAGACAACTCCGTCTGTCGGTCCTTCTCCCGCAGAGATTCCCGCAGACTCTGGTTCTCCTGTCTGACGATGCGCATCTCGCGCTTCAGCTGCACGAACTGACTCTTGAGCTCGTAGCTCGGGTCCTCCGCCAACAACTGCTTTTCCAAGGTCGTCAGATCCTTCAGCGATTCGAACTCGTCGATCGTGTAGATCAGCTTCTCGCGCAGCAACGACCGGGGCGTTCCCGGGGAGGACATGGTGCTGCGCGGCGGACTCTCGAGGAAGGCGTTGTTGCAGAAGGAGTCGTGCTGGTCGGCGAAGGTGACTTTCGTGCGGTTCAGACCGGGGAGGTCGTCGGCGTCGTCGAGGAGGATACTCTGCTGGCTGTTGTAGAGCTCGATCTCGATGTCCGAGAGCGGCACGCCGAGGCCGTCGTCGGTCAGGATGGAGAGGCTGAATTTCTCGGGGGAATCGTGTTCGATGATGGTGGGGAGGGCGACGGAGTGCCGATGGGGCGCGGCCCACGTTTGCCGACGCTTCGCTCGCTGTTTCGCGGTCTCCGCGACCGGCAAGACCTTCGGGTTGCCGCACAGTATGCTGCCTTGCAACCGGTTGATGCGCTCGTTCAGCTCCTCGTTCAGCCTCTTGGTTTCCTCGAGGCGATCCGCCATTTCCTTGACTTCGTCGACGTTGCGCTTGTCGTCTAAAGACTAGAATTTGAGGAAATGGTTTAATGCGTTGAAGGAAAATTTGAAGCAGGGAATTGTGTGGGTTTGTTGGATTGTTTGAAAGTGATTTTGTTTGTTTAATTTTTGTATTAGATGATTAGTAGTTTTATTAGGGTTGTGAAATGTGCGAATTGTTCGTGAACAGTTGGAACAGTTCAAAAGTACAAATAGAATAATTAATTAAAATATTAATAGTTGGGGTATAATATAAGAATAAATAAATAAATAAATAAATAATCATGTGAGTCATATAGGAACAAACATGAATCATTATAGAATCATATATCAGTTTATCAGATATGTATCATATATAAATTATAAATGAATAATGTATAGATTCCATATGGGTCACATATATGTTAAATATTAGGCAACCTTCCTGGATAATTAATATCCATGATCTTTTAATTGTTCATTTTATTTGAACTTTTAAACTGTTCAAACATCTTCGAACTGTTCAAAAAAATGCATTTGCAAGCCTAAGTATGACTTGATTAGATTAGAGAAAAAAATACATTTGATTTTAACGAAAAAATTAAAGCTAGAAGAAAAATTATATGAGAAAGAAAAGCGATAAAATGAATAATAACCTTTAACTTTTGACTGAGCATCTCAATTTGCTTTCTATATCGTTTGAGAAGTGCTGCATCAGACATGACTTCGTTCAGTTTAGGCTTATTCTTGATACTTTTCGCTCTCGATGCGAAACTATATAAACCAAAACAAGAAAATATTAAATAAGTGTACATTAATAAAATACCATAAAACTAACTAGACTAAAAATAATTAATAACTGAATAAAAAACGTCAACATTATTTTTTAAATTTATTTTATGTTATATAGTTTTATAAAAAGTATAATATTAAATGAAGCAAACATATTTATTTTTACTCTACTCTCTAAATGTATTTTTATATAAATAAAATAAATAAATGTTTAATTACTCATTGTAATAAATAATAATAGCAACAATTAATTCCTCTATTTGCCACATAAATTAATTGCATCTGATCTATAGGATAAAAAATAACATACCGTTAATTATTTGAATCGATAAAGCCAATTTTAAATACTTCGACTATATATGAATACTTTATTTAATGTCATCAATAATTAATATTTAATTTATTTTGTATGAAATTTTGTAGTACTTTAGATACTTAGCTTCAGACTAATATTTTGAGGTTCTAAAATGAACTGTGTTCTTATGACAAATTCATTAACATATTAATCTTATCATTTGTCAATATTATCAATGATAATGTTGAATGCCGTACCAATAGAAATTACAATATAAGAAAAATCAGTGGCATGTAATTTTTATGTGGCACTTGATAGAAACTTGTATGATAATTAATGATTCAGTCTCACCTATGAAACATTCCATGCAAGTACACAATTATAACATCCATTGCAAACATGTGAATCTCTTCTATTCAACGTTTAGTATGACGTTTTATTGTACATATTTTACGAGAAAGTTATGTTTTTAATTACGTCAATTAAATACAGTAATAAATAAATACAATCAGAAAATTAATATTAAATAAATGAAAAATACATAATTTACTAGTAATTTAAGTAGTGTATGGTTTTTGGTGAATTTAATAATATATATACAATTATGAAACCACTTGTAAATTTAAATAAATATTACGTAACTAAGTTTTATAATTAACTTAATTCACATTTTTTAACTTAAACAATATCACAACAGCAATATATGCAACATTTCACAGTAACAAATTTACTGATTGTCAATAAATAATTATTCAACAAATAATATTGTAAATTAAGTTTGTTTGATTCAAGATAATGTTTATATTTAACAAACAATTTTGTTTCGTGATATTCTTAATTCAACTTTCAACATTCCTTTTTCGGCGTCATAACCTCACATATCACCCTTTGTTTCACATGTCACATGTTCTATGTACATCAAACAATAACAATTTGTTCTTCTGTCACGATTATTTAATACTGCCATTGCAAATAGATAAGTTAATTATTTGTCAATCGATTATTATTTCTCGCGTTAACATTTGATCTTTTTTGAATGTTCAAATGTGAGTTTTCCATTTCACTGAAAGCATGCAGTTTTATTTTGCCTTCCCGCCAAACTGTAGGTTATTCTTAAAACCTCAAATCCAATGCCGCGAATTTTGAATTATATATGTCATTTACAGTAATTTTTTGGGGCAAAAATTTTTCAATTGCACCATTTATCAATGCTAAGTTTGCAAAACATATATTTACAAAGATATAAATCCATGCTTAAAATAATTTAAGAACAAATTTATTTTCATAATTTAAATAAACTGCAATAAAAACATAATTATTTATTGTTATAAAATGTATACTATTGCTAACTAAACAACAGTTGTAATTTGTAATTTTTATGTAAAACAGTTGCAATGTTTTTGTAAAAACAACTTTTTTTCAAACCATAAATTTTATTAATTTTTTAGGTAACTGCATATTACTAAACATTTTTTCATTATGTACTGCATGAATTATTTTTGTGATTTAACCACATTAAATTTTGCATAATTCTATTAAATTAATTAATTTTTTAATTACAATTTTAATTTTAATTTTTTCTGTGCAACGCAATATTAGTAATATTAAATATTACAAACTTGAGAGTATTTGTGGTTTCTTCCAGAACTGCAGGGGTCACTGTACAAATAATGGCTGTCATTGCATTACCGCCAAGAGATGCTTGAAGGATCCTTGTTAATTTACTGTCCCTAAAACTAACGAACTCTTGATTGTCACTGAGCTGCATGATCACCTTCCCTAGTGCTGTTAATGATAAATTGATGTGTCTGCCTTCTTTGAAGCGTTCACCAGTTGCGCCAGTAGCACTGGCTCTTTCAGAACCAGCCAAATCAACCAAGTTCAACTGCGATACTTGTACAGCTCCTTCAGAGTCACTACTTGTTTCTTTACTCTCAATTGTCTGTAAATTACATTGTTCATTTTATTAATTAAAATAAAATTAATTGTCTTTGGAAGAATTCCTTAAAATTATTACAGTTTTATAAAGAATCTCAAGTTGAGCATAGCATTTTTTTAAGAGAAATGTTTACCGGTCAAAAATTGATTTGATGAAACACAAAATTTATTCCATATTTTGTTAATTTGAGATTTACAGTTTAATGTAATGTCAGAGCATGTGTAACCTTGTTGATGAACCGTATTTGCATCTAAATCTAAAAATGTTATTGTATACTATTTGAATCTTAAGATGATATCTAAATTCGCTGCAAGGAAATTAGTGTTTTTTGAATAAAAACAACCATAACAACTTATTTAAAAAATTTTAAAGATAACTTTCGACAAAGAATTTCGGTGCATTTTGCAAACTATGATTTTTGCCACATCGAATATTAATTTACATTTTACGTATAAGAAATGTATTAAAAAAATGAAGAAACGGTGCTATGATCGTTAAATTTGTGATTATTTGTACATTTTGTCATGTTTCAAGAAATCTGTAATATCAGTAATAACTCTTTCGTTACATCCTCAAGGGGACCATCTGGTGCATTTTGGCCAAAAAAAGATTTTTTGACAAATTTTGTTTTATTGCATATTTTAATGTTTTGATTTGTGCTCTATAAAATGGATTTAAAAAACATGGAGAAACTGTTATTTTTTATGTTTTCGAAAGATTTTTAGTGGTTGTTAGGAAACGTCTTACTTTTAACTCAGTTATTTCGAAAACTTTTTGCAGAAATTCTTAACTTTAAAAAGTTAAAGGTACACGAATTTTGATCCAATTTTTCAGACAGAATTTTGATTGTTCAATTTGAAAAAAGTTATTCGTGTTAATGTAAAAAAAATCGAAAAAGGCCTTATTTTTACCTATTTGTGACATTCCTTCATAAAGTCGTGGATTGCCAGAAAACTATAAATGCTATTAAAATTCTGTGTGACAGATTTGTTCAAAACTGAATTCCAAACTGAATTCCAAATTTTGGCACAAACTAAATTGAAACTGAATGAAATTGGTGTACCTTTAACTTTTTAAAAATATACTTCATTAATTATTAACAAAAATATATGATTCATTTTAACGTTTTTGCAACAAATGAGTTAATTTTTAATAAATGGTGAAACCTTTTGCCATTTTATTAGGAACGGTATTTATTGTTTGTGTTCATTTGCGCGAGACGTTTCGGTAACTGTCCGTTTTTCTTTTCAAGTGCGCTACAAATTACATTTACATATGGTTATAATATAAATGTCGATACAATTTGAATTTTTTCTTATTTGTTATTTTTAAATTTGAAATTAAATTGTGATTGTAAAACAATTTTTTGTAATTATTTTTTGATTTGAAGTATTGAGGTTAATTTTTGTTTTCTATCCATTGATAGAAAACAAAACAACTTTCATAAAAATTGGTCGAATAATTCAGATTTTACTCATTTTACCAGATGGTCCCGTTAATTTAAATGAATAAAACAAATATTTGTTCTTGAATGAACAGTTATAGAAATAAACTAAATATATTCATACAATGCGGAAAATAGAATGACTTCTGCTGCTGTATTCGTTCATGTCAGTCTTCCCTATTTGCCTGTGCTTGTCACCTCGTCGCATGAGAGTCAAAATATTTTCTGTTGTCAATATGATTTCTTCCTTACACTTGACAACAACTTCTCCATTCTCCTCACGTACTTTAACATCTTTGTTCTCTTTGTCAAGTAAATCATTCACTCGTTCATTATAAATCTCCATATACGCTACTCTGTAATATAAAGAATGCATTCCTTTTTAGATAGTCAGGTGTTTGCATACTAATTCGTTTATTAACATATATTCATTTTTAATGTTATATCAAAATATTTTCAAATACAGTAAAATAAAATGATAAAACTACAATAAAAATGAATATTTTTAATAGTACATTTACAAAAATGATTGATATAAGTTTGCAGAAATATCAATAGTTCTCCTCAAACCTTAATAAAAATTCTCTTCCAGTGGTATTTTCTATGTCGTGAAACATTTTGTGTATTGTGAGTGGAAGTATTCCGGGATGGTACTCATTTCCCATCATAGTAAATGTTTTACCAGAACTTGTTTGTCCATAAGCAAAAATTGTACCATTGAACCCATTTACTGCAGCTTCAATGATGGGACTTACAACAGCGTCAAAAACTTCGTGGTTAGTCGTTTGCATGTCAAATACATGATCTACAACAAAGAAATTAAGTAAGATTGCAAATAAACAATTCTGACAGTTAACTCAACTTAACTTTCCTGTCATATATACCAGGAAATATGACATTACATTTATTTTATTCAATATAAATGTAAAAGTAAACACAGACAATAACAGACATCTGCAAAGTAAAATCGGCAAACATATTTATTTTGGTCAAATCCAACCTTCAAGGTTGCCATGATTTAATTAATTGAATTGGAATAATTAATTTTAATTACAGAATTGTTTTTTATTAAGGATGGCATGACATAAAGTTCGAAATTAAGTAATTCGGTTGAAACTAAACATTTGCATCTTGATTATAATGAAATAATTTTTACATCTTAACTAATAAATTAATCCAGATAAACTTTGTATTAATTTCATAAAATAAATAAATCGATTACTTTCATTTAAGTCATTCTAATCACAATGGTTTCCAATAGCAAAACTCTCTTTGCAAAAACAATAATTCCTAAATTTCTCATTTTGCTATAGTTCTGGCTTCCATTCGAAACAAACAACCCATTGTAACTCTGGCCATATTCTGAAGCCATACAAACTCGAGCCTCACCCATACTCCAACTCTAATCAGCCTGAAACCTCAATTAATTTCCCTGCAAATCTCGAATACAACAATTGCCCACTTTTCCATTTTTCAAGGATGTACTTGCAATCCGTTTTTGTTGTTAACTTTCAAACAGATTTCAGCTGAGCAGGCGTATAAGGTTATGTTAGACGGTTTTCGCGAAACCGCCGCGACGCCGACTTACCAAATTGGAAGCCGTTCTCGTGTTTTTTCCGGCCGTCGGAGTCGAGCGGAAAAATGGCATTGTCGCTGACCATCCATTGCACTGGCAAATTTTCGGCGAGTTCGCGGCGAATCAGAGGTCTCACTTTGATGGCCACTTTAATGCTCGTCATCTTTGTGGTTTTCTTCGAGAAACGAACGATCGGTCGCGCAGAAAACGTCGGTCATTGAAAACACACGCCACACACTTACGCTCGGTTAATGTTTACTCAATTAAAATTAACTGTACAATACAAAGCGGCACAAAGGCTCGACGATAACTGCCATTTTGCCAATTGCACTCAGCTTCGTTTGTTTTTCGTTTGAATTTGAAAATGGACGCTCGCTGATTGGGAGACAGTCACGTGACCCCACTACCATGACAATGCGACCGAACCACGGTGTGTCGCAATTTTAAATTGGATTATTCACTGATCACTGCACATTTCGAAGCATTTAAGCGGCATTAATTGCGATCAACATTTGAATAACTCGATTTATTTGAATAATGATTCGACGTGTTTACTAGCCACTGGCAATTTTTTAGACGATTTTACAAGAACGTCAAATACGAGTTGGTGGGGCGGACATTCTTTTGCGAATTGTTTTGGGTTTTCAATTGGTTTAGGTGGATACTTAAAACAAACGATTTTGCGAATTGAAGTTGACTGATTTGGGTGAAAATGCAAATTGGTGGATTGGCTAGTTGTAAACGGTTTATTTGGGACAGTTTGGATGATTTTTTTTGTTTATCATCAATCATTCTCTGTTAAAAATAGAAAAAATGGTACAGTGTACCGTTATGTGTTGATTTCAGTGCAAAGTATTGGTATTTTGTTTGGTTTCGCGGTTTCTGCCTTGCGTATGAAGTTGGCGGTGGCATTCACACATGCAATGTTCTTGTACACACCTTAGAAGTTTTTTACAATTTTCAGAGGTAACATAGACTAATGAGGTCATTTTTAAGCGAAAGTGAAACCGCGCTTTAACAAAACAATTAGTGTTGCAAAAAATAAGGTGGGTATTTGCTTAGATACATTTGATGACGGTAATATTGTAATAATTAACAAATGTTTTTGTTTTCGTCTTAATAAGTCAATAATACGAATATTAATGACAGTTAATCGATCTGCAAAACCACTGGTATTACTATTCAGTTATTGTTTACATTCGAATGGTTTTCAGCTGTTGACAGGTGAACCTAACCTTACTTCTACAATGTTTAATTACATGTTTGAATTGTTTCGAATTTGAGATTTGTTATTTTGATATTCCCGTATATTTATTTTCTAAAAATATTTGTTTCAGATTAAACGCAATAGAAAAATTAATTAGGATGGATTTTCAAATGTTTGACGAAGATAAAAAAGATGATCTATTGCAGGTGGTTATTTCTTTATTGATATGATTTTAGCACTAAAAAATGATTGATATATCTACGATACGAAATGAAATTAACATCTATGCTTTTAGTTACTGCATGCCTGTGCTGACAAAATATGTGGGTATCCTGGACCAGAGTTCGAACAGTATAGAAGTACTGGTTGGCACGAAAACGATTATGAATTTATTTACAAGCTGTTTAGTGATATTTTAAAAAATCCAGCAACATATTACCTCGATAAAGAAAAAGTAACCTTACCAGTTTTGCAGTTATAAGTATTGTTTACTGCACTTATCACTGACATGTCTTACATGTTTCAGATGCCTGTGGAGTATCACGAGCTTTCAGAATTTTTAAAAACATTAGTTATGGTATGTTTAGCTGTTCGCAGAGAAGAGTTAGTTGATGCTGCTGTTCGAGATATTTCAAGCAATGAT
>JABFPB010003257.1:0-17571 GCA_022817645.1 Ceratoteleas bidentatus
TAATTTGTCGGTTTTTTCACTGCCCAAATGATTCCGAATTTATTGTATAAAATTAGCTATGATTTTTTGTTTTGAAAAAATAAAAAATCTAATTAAAATAAAAAATCCTGATTTTTACGCAATCTTGAACTGAATTCAAACTCACAAATATTTAGCGAGTTTCAAAATTAGCTAATTATTTCAGAACCCCCTAATTAAAACAAAAAAATTTTCATAATACTCCAAACATGTTTGGAGTATTTTGGAGAGTGTTTATAGTCAAATTACAGAATTTCTAATGAATGAGAAAATAACGAATACGAATTTTGATAATTTTTAGGGGTATCGTGATCTTGGAGGTACGTGGTTTTGCAGCAGCCAGCAGTGCTGCTTTGGTTGTTGTACTATGTTACAGCACCCTCGAAGCACAAATCCCCAAAGAGAAAGTGCCCGGCACAAATGCGTAAGTTTTTGTTTTTTGTTCAATTTGTTCAATTTTGTTCAATTAAAAAATGAAAGAAACAAACAAATTCAATTGTTAAATTATAACTTTTTTTAAATTGTAATACATTTAATTTTACATAACTATGAATAACTCAGTCCTTTTTCTTTCCATTCTTTTTTACAATACATTTCTTTTAATTATATTTTTTATAATAGGATATATCATAAATTTTACAAAATTTCATTAATACCATAAATTTAATTTCCCTATTACACCCATTTGCACTTTTGCTCCAGATCTCAGAGTAGGACTGAGCATATTGAAAAGATTGCCAAAAAAACAAAATCCACTATCGAAAGTCTGAAGCAAATGCGACGAGACCAACCTGGAGCGGTACGTAGCTCATTTTAAATTGGCTCGTAATAACCTGCGGCGGCGCGCCTTATTATTATATATTAATAAAATACATTTAACCTGCCTTATATCGTTTGTATGCTAATTTAATCACTTCATTATCAGCGCATGTTGAGATAACTAAATTTAACTGTATACCCTCATCCTTTCTATTTCTGTAATACAAAAGTGGTACTTACAGTGAAATGCCACTTGAGGAAATTTAAGCATCTTAATTAAGCAGCTTGTTTGCACTACATTTAGATAATTGTAACATAGTATCATTTTGTATTGCATTTTTTATTTAGCGATCATTAAGATGAAGGATTTATAAAGGAAAGTCCCCTTTGTAGACATTTGACTAGTTTTTCCAATGAAAAATGAATGCAATTGTAGAAACCACTTTACTTTTCTCTCAGCTGGTTATTTGAAGATAATTTTTTTTCATTTTAATTTAAAAATATCTTAATTTTTATTTAATTTTTGTAATTATAAAAAAATTAAGACACTTTTTTAAATGGAGTTCATTTTTTTCTGATTTTATAACAACTAAGGAAAACTGATAATTTCTTTCAGTTCTGCTCTGTGGTATGTACAGTTTCTGTAGGACTGTGGTTACTAGGTCGTACCATTAACGGAGTGCTACTTGCATACACTATGTGTATGAGCATTTTACTTGGTCCCATCCTGATGCTGCAAATGTCCAATAAGACATTGTCTAACAAGGGTGAGCATCTCCGAATTTCTCAACAATCATCAGCAGTATTTTTTGATTTTTGATCTTGTTAAATATCTGTAATAAACTGTAAAATAATCAAATTAAATAAAAATACATTAACAGAAAAATAAAAAATATTCTTGTTTGTGTGTTTATTCTGCAGAATGGGACAGTGAAATAGAAGAATTTTTACCAGCCGTCACAGAAGACAATCTTCAAGTGTTAAAACGAGCTGGAGACTCTGGAGATCACTCTCCAACGCCACCTAGCGTAGACTCGGATTCTCCACACGGTAAACACCTATTTATTACTTTTCGTTCATATTTCGTTCGTCCATTGATGAATAATATTTTCGAATTTTATCAACATCACTCGTGGCCCTTTGCATTCATTCTTACACTTCCTCATTAGACAAAACTCATATTGGACTTAAAAATAGAGGAGGTTTCAAAAATATTAATTCCATCATACACTTGAAATTTCACCGGTACCTCCCCTTAAGACAATCTCATCAAATTACAAATCCTACACTCATTTTATATATCAAACTCCAATCTTGCTTACACTCAGAAAACTAATTCTTAAAACTTTTCAAACTCTATTCATAAAGAAACAAGACTTTGGTAGTTCCGACCGAATGCATTGTGATTGGCTCTAATTTCTCCAACCCTCTATTCGTATTACTTTACGAAAAAAAATTCGACCTTTTACGATGTATATCGTAAAACTTTCGACACATGTTGCACCTTTTACGAATTGGTTTTCTTAGTGTATCAATATTCCATTTTGCTAAGCCACGCCCCCATCTCAGACCCCACGAAACACCTCATCTCTAATTCCTCAAACTGACTCGTTTGACCTTGAAACCGTACTTAAGACTCCATAAACGACGACGACCTGGTAGGCTTAAGGATGCCCTCGCACGAGGAGGGCAGCGTCGATGGCCTCGAGCTGTCCGAACTCGAGCTGAGCACCGGGGACATCGACAGTGACGGCATCAAGTTCCAAACCGGGCACTTCGAGCGCGACTCGTCCTCCGACGAGGACGTCGACCTGGCGCCCCTCTTGAAGAAGCCGTCGAGTCGCAGCGAGGACAGCGACAGCGAGTTCGAGATCATCGACAGCCGCGAGCTGGCGGCGCTGAAGAACGTCTGAGCGCGGCGCCACCGTCGCTGCCACGAGTACCCGGCACGCGCACCCGAGCGTGTGAATAACACAAACAAATAAAGGACGTTGTTGATGTACGAATAGGTGACATTTATCATAGGACGTTAGAGGACAAACAGAGCCGCTTCTGACTCTTACGTATCACCGTATTTGGCTTCTGCCTTAGGTGTTTTGCTTTCGCAGTACAGCTCTTACGGCAGTTACGACGCGACAGTTCACGATGGCACGTGAAAGCCATTTTTATATTCGTTGCATTCGTAGAGTTACGCGCAGATTTTATATCGGGACGTATTAGTCACATTTGTCACATTTATGAACGTATGTGAAGTACGAGTCACATGTAAGTAACATGAATGTGTCACATGTGACATATATGTGACAAATATGACACGTATTTGACAAATTTGACACGTATGTGACAAATTTGACACGTATGAGACAAATTTGACACGTATGTGACAAATGTGACATGTATGTGACAAATGTGACACGTATGTGACAAATGAGACACGTATGTGATAAATGTGTAGCATAAACTGACAAATGTGTGACATGAATTGATAGATGTATGACCCGAATGTGACAACTGTGTGACATGAACTGACAAATGTGACACATATGTGACATGAATTGACAGATGTATGATCCGAATGTGACAACTGTGTGACATGAACTGACAAATGTGACATGAATGTGACAAATGTTGCTAATGTGACACGAATGTGACCTGAATGTGACACATGTGACACGTATGTGGCTCATACGTGACATGAATGTGACATATAACATGAATGTGATACGTATGTGATATGAACGTGCCACATGTAACAAATATGTGACATGAATATGACACACATGAAATGAATATGACTATAACAAGCATAATACACAAGTGTCACATGTATCACATGCGTGACATACGTCACATATATATTACCTCTATATTTTGTTACCTCTATACTGTGGAGTTGGCTCGAGATCAAGTTGAATTTGAATTAAAGCAATATGTTTTTATACCAATCATAATAATTTGTTTATATTCCAAACAAATTATCTAATCAAATTGCCGTGAACAATTTGTTTCAATGATATCTGTATATAATCGAATAAATACGATATTGGTAAACTGTATATGTTGTAGAATCAGTGGTTCTGCCGAGTGGTTTTGTTTCAAGATTGTGAACCTTTTCTCCATTCTGATAGGGATGAATAAGTTGAAATCAGTCTTCAATTAAATCAAATTTCAATCGACACAATGATGTCAAACAATTTTATGGTCATAAGTGTCATTAAGTTAAGGTAACATAACGAGACAACATCGTGTAAAAGTACACTGTTTCGATTTTACTACCGCTCATATAATCACTGTCGAAAATCAGTAGTTTTTTACCTTTTATGTGCCATCGTATCAGTTGCTCAGACTCTCACTGTAAAAGCTTGAATAAAAATATTTTATTAAGGAACAATAAAGAGAAGATTAATTGAACTGCGAATCAATTATCCATGCGTAATGGGACATTTTTCATGACAGGGAAGTCCAAAGAAAGCTTTTTTATTTTAAATAAAAAGTTACTAAAAATGTATTAAATGACTTAAATCCAGCTAGGACCAGCAATACTTTAGAATAATTCATTTGTATATATAAAGAATTCTTCTAACGAAATTTTACTTATATTTATGAATTGTAAACCTTTCAATTTCTAAAGAAGATGAATTCCATTATTCCTCCAAAATCTCTGTATTGTCAATATAAAAAGATAAGATTTTTTAACTTAAAAGTTCAAAGTTGGACTTTCCTGTGCTCAAACCCGAAACATGAAACGCCCCATTACAATGCATATACTGAACTAAAAAGAAGAAATAATTATTAAAGAGGAAGAACACTGTCTCAAATATTGGACCGTTTCAATTAACGTAATATAAAGCGACAAAACAATACAGCGTTAAAGGGAAAACATGCAAAAAACGGTGCAGTCGAATTTGTCAAATCGTTCATTTTTTCAAGACGAAATTCGAATATTTAATTTCGAATTGAGTCTGAATTGGACTGTTTGACAATTTGGATTGCATTAATTAGCGTTAACAGATCAACGTCGAATTCTCTTAAGAGTGAAAGAGTGAAACGATGTCTGTCTAGCTGTCACAGTATTCGAAACGCGGTGCATTGGATCGTTTGTTATTAAGGAGAATTTAATTTAAAACCGCTGGAAACCAAACCATAATTGTATCGAATTATTTTCATATTTTGTACTGTAATATTTTGCTGACTTACAATCAAATGATTCGAATAATAATTTATATTACTACCCAAGGGAAATAATGAATATTACATCCGATAATAGTAATGTGCTAATTTATTCTAAATTAAACAAAAATGAAACTGAAAAATAAAATTATGAATGGAAAGTCTCCTTAAACGATAAACGTTCTACGCAATAACGATGCCACGATAAAATTAGGTTCCTTTAGTTTACGCGAATTGTACTTGTTTGTTCCCGCTTTCCATGATAAATACTTTTTTGCTTTTGCGCCATCCAAAAGTGAGTGATTTGGGATCGTCGTAACGCGCTCGATTCGAAATATGTAATATATTTTTATAACATTCACGATACAAGATAACGAGAGATTTTATATTGTATTGTAAATATATTATTTATTTGCCGAACAACGATGTTGAGAAATTGGACAGCGCGGTTTACGACGATTCATATCCCAAATGCAATTAAAAAATTTCATCATTTTCAACGATTTCGCGCAGCCTCCACTCTTGGCCATTTGATAACTAAGTGGATCTGCGCGTTTGAGAAAAAAAAATACCGAATATAATGCTGTTTTTAATTGTCAATGATGGCTGAGTGCAAAAATGAAAAAGTTGATTTACAGGAACGTTTGGTACATATACTTTGTAAAAAATATGAAATTGCACTCTAAAACGAGAATGAAAGTGCAGCATTTCCGCTTCAGAGATTTTCCTTGGACAAATACTGTCGTGCACTGTTCATCAGACATTGAGGATTAAAAAAAACATTGAATTGCATTATTTTGATTGATTTGAAGTGTTCGATTCGGTATTCGAATGACAAGAAAAATGTGCAATTGCGGGAGTTTATTTTTACATTTCAATCCTTTTTTACAAAGTATCATCAACAAAGGATATGCGTTTAATGCGTTTTCCGGCGCGATGCACCGGATCTCGCGGATAGATACAATTAATTTATTTAAATGAAATGCATATGATTACCCACGATGTTAGTATCATAAGTAGAATAATCCTATTTAATATTTTTGAAAGTCAGCGGAGTATGTACATTTCTGTAATAAGATTGCATACTTTTATGTGTACAGATAATGAAAAAAAAAATAAATACATGATATACATTTAAGGCAAACGTTTGCTTTTTATTCAGTTTTGAAAATCTTAAGAAAAGAAGTTCCAAAGGCTTTGTTAACTCGTTTAACAAAATCAACTAAATTTAGATAATTTCTCATGAATGATCTTGTTTGACAAAAATTCCTTTTTTAGTATTTTATTTTGGATTTTGAAATTTTTATTAACTATTATTATAATTATGAATATTTAATTACATTTCATTGATTCTCATTGCAGGATTTCTTATTTGAAACTCAGTGACATAAATCAAAAAATCAAAAAAAAATTGCAGGTTTCAAAAATGATTAAAAACGATCATTTTTCAAATAATTCATGATAATTAAACTAAAACATTCCCTTATTTCAAATACATTGATCTGAACAATTTTCAATAAGAGTTTCAACCAATGTCAATGGAATTTGCATCACTCTTAAACAACTGCGTCGTTGCATTCTATTATTTAAAACATCGACTATCCTTTTCGATTGTCGCTAAACGCAGCTTTCTCATGCATGAACCTCAGCGACTAAAAATACAAGTTTGGTGATTTTGCGTCGAAAACAAATTGCACAAAAATAGTATGGTACGATGCCAAGGATAAAAGTGGATTTACGATTAATAAGAGTAAACAGGCAAATGACGAATTGCTGTTTTTTGCAAAAATTAATTTAATGTCATTGATTCATGTACACTTATTCTATTTCAATTCACTTTGCATAATAAAATATCTCTATAAGAGAAATTAAATGAACAACAGAAAGTGCTGCCTCATCTACGCATTTTCTGCATTTTCATGCGTATTTTCCCCGGCCGAATCACACTCCGTCATCTCAGTATCACACGGTTCATTGTTTGACTCAAAACAGTCCATATTATGCCTTACGTTATTTTGGATCAGTTCTGCGTTTTTCCTCTCTGGCAGCACTTGCAAAAATGTTTCCTGCCAAGTTTTGCCTTCGGTTATGCGCAGAATTATTTCAAATACTGAAATGAATGTAAAATTTTAAAACATTATTGAATATTAATTATTAGAATTTAATAAATAATATTCTTTAATGAATTACATTAATTTAAATTGAATGAAATTAAATTCTTATTAAAATAAATAAAAACAATATATAAATAACTAAAATTTGATGATTATGAAGTTGATTATGAATTATTTATACACACCATGATCAACCGTCAAAACTTTCCTCGCCTTCATTTTTAAAAATTTATCCAGTGGTAGCCTACCATGTTGAATTCCTTGGGATATTGCTGTTTTATGGCAAAGTCCCTATAAATGTAATATTTGTCTGTTTATTAAAAATGTTATAATTTACATAATTTGTAACAACGTATAATGTAACAATTGCCAGCGTTTACTTTTTGACTGTTGTGATCCACAAGTCCCCCAATGACATAAACACAAGTTGGGTCTAACGTGTCAATAACATTATCAGACTCACTAGTCAAGTATACAAGTTTATCCTTTGGAAAAAGGTCAAGGTAACCTGTTGAATGAAATTTAACCTGCAATAAATTACAAAGAAACACTTAAAATTATGGAATATTTTTATGAATTATGCAACATATGCCTAATTATTTATATTCAAATTCATTTATAAGAAGTTTGCCATTAAAATGGGTGAATTGGTATAATTCTGTATCATATTATTAATTTCTGAAATTTTAATCATTATCCTCAATTATTTTAATCATATTTTCCATAAAAATGTGCAACAACGAAAATTAAAAAATGAAAAAAAAATCCAGGTCTATTCAAAGTTGCAAAAACTTGACTATTTATTAAAAAAAAAGTTAACAGTTATGCATTTATACATACATCCCAATTTTCGTAACCATTGTGTTTTTTTATTTGTTCTACGGACTTTCCATTGAAATTAGTCAATGAAAATTGTAATGGTGCAATGGCTCGCCTGTTTAGAGTATAGCACCTTAAAATTTGTTTAATTAATTTCGCAATATCTTTATCTATCATCAGGTCATCGAACGACATATCTATAGTAACATTTAATTTACAATCACTATCTGCCATCGTGCTTCTTTTAAGTTCTTTCCTTGTTGGTCCAAGTTTGATATTATTTGCTTTTTTAAATGCTCTCCTTTCTTTTGCCTTGATACGTTCTTTTAACCTGTTACATTAACATAGCATTAATAAATTAATAATTCTGTAAATTATAACATTATTATTTTTAATTAAAAGAAAAAAGTAATATAT
Organism: Ceratoteleas bidentatus; assembly: GCA_022817645.1. Lineage (NCBI taxonomy): Eukaryota > Metazoa > Arthropoda > Insecta > Hymenoptera > Scelionidae > Ceratoteleas > Ceratoteleas bidentatus. Next base: position 8,298 of record JABFPB010003257.1, read on the forward strand.
TATCCAACTTAAATTTTGAAAACTATTTTAATTTGTATGCAATTTCAAAAAAGGATTTTAATAAAAGATAATCTCTCATTTGTACTTTGACATAACATATGTTTAATTTAATAGAATATCTGAAATTTATATTGTGCATAATCTTTAATTTAAATTGCCAAGCGATATAAAAATAATACAAAAATGATAATCTGATATAAAATAATCCCTCTTGTTTACCAAAAAATTATCTTTTTATGTTTTATCTGAACATTAAGAATGATGTTCAGATAATGAAAAAATCTGTATTACACTTGTCAACAGGGTTTTAACACATGACAGAAGCTATCAGCTGATCCCAAGTTGTTGATGACATTTACCTCTTTTCGCCCTTCCTTTCCAACCATTTTTCAGCCTTTTTCCGTTTCTTGATCTGTCTTTTGCTTAACCTATTTACATCTCCATCGTCACTGGATTTATTCACCATTATTTCAGTATTAACAGCAGTGTCATCAGGACCAACAGAACTATCAACTCTCGTTACTATTACCTCCTCTAAATTCTTTTTGTCTTCTTCCATATCTAAAGCAAAAGATTATAACACAAATATTGACGAAATATTTACAAATATTACAAACATTGCACGTGTGATTGTTGCCCCTTACGATGCGTAGACATTCAGGCTGTAAAATTGACAAATTTCCCTAGCGAATGACAAATTTACTCTCTTTTTTTACAACTGGCGTCTGAGATAGATAAAAGATGTAGATTTTATTCAGAAAACAATCGTTCATGTTTAAATTAAAAAAAATATTAAATTCAAATTAAATTCGTGTTAACTTGAATAATAACCCTTATAGAACTCAAATCTCTGAAAATCTCTGAAAAAGTCTCACAGTCCCAATTATCAGAGGTTTTCAGAGTTTCAAAGAAAATACACTTATTTAAAACTCTGAAAAATCTCTTAAAATCTCTGAAAAAGTCTGACAGTCCCAATTGTGAGAATTTTCCAGAGTTTTTCAGAGTTTTTTCAGAGATTTTCATCCCAGTTACTTTAATCTCTCCAAAGTTGGTATCCCTTAATCGCATCGCTTTTTCGACCCTTTCGCGCATGCCGCGCAATTGTCGTACTTTGGCAGCACTGCGGCAGGTCGTTGTCCTTCGATTGATTTCGGCGACTTTCGCAGATTTTCGGCCGAAACGCGGATCAGCTGTAATTCCGTTTGCATCTGTCACTCTGACTGAAAACAGGCACTCGCGACTCTTCTCAGGGAATCCCGATGTTTTGCTTCCAACTTATCAGTCGCACGTCCTTTGACGCTGCCAATGAATAAATTCGAACAGTCCGACGAGTATCAACGCCTCGAGGATGATGTCAAATTGCAAAACATCGCCTACAGAACGAATCCAAGTGAGTATTCCGCAACACCTGTCGCGACATTGTGACAACGCTTTGACAGCGTAGTATTATTGTTTGCTCTGTCTCCTGGAGGTTTTGGAATATCGAGTTCAGATAACGTCATTATCGGAACGCGAATTCTGGACATATCAGAGACTTTATGCGTGACATCATCCGGGATTGGGGATGGTGGTGAAGTGTTTGTTGTGACAACTTTTTGGGTATATTGATTCATGTTAATACTGACAAATAGAGGGAAATTGGATTGGGAAAAGATTGAGAGAAAAGTGGGGAAAAATGATGTTTGAAATTGGGATCTGAAGAGAGTTTTTTGTGATTTTTAAAATAATAATAAAATATATTTTGTTTAATTTGTATTGATAAATAGATGTGAGTTTCAGTTAATAAAATAAAAAAATGATTACTTTTTTTCTTTTGCTAAAATTAAAAAAAGTGGATTTATCATTATTTTGTATTTCTATTCAGTTTTTATTTGATTCCCCAAATATATAATTAGATAGTTTAGTCACAATTTTTGAAATGCGAAAGTGGTGTCATAATATGTAACCTTGCAGAAAATGATTTCTCTTTTTGTGCAGTACCTTGCGAGAAAGTACAATTGCAATGACGAAATTCAAATCAATTCCGCTTCAAATATATTTTGCAACAATTTTAACATTTAATGAATTATTATCCTTGTGATTTAGTTTCAATCAAAGGTAAATTTGGTAATTTTCTACTGAGAACTACATTAATTCAATCAGTAGATAACAACATTATGTACAGTATTAGTAATGATAATATTTGTTATTTAAATGAACAGTTTTGCATGTTACCTTTAAAATGTCAATGTTAGATTATGTAATTTAAAATGATAAATTGTTGAAAAATAAATGTATCATTTTTAATATTGTTACAGATTACTGATTTACTGCTAATGAGGACAGTTTGATATTTAATTGATACATGTGTAATTTGATGTAGATACTTATTTTTTTACTTTATATTAAATTACAAAAAAATAAATCAAACCAAATTTGCATGAAAAATATTAATTTTTCATAACATAGTAAAAAATAACAGAATACTAAAATGACAAAATAACGAAAATTATCTAATTATTGCATTGAATGGATAGTTAAAAAAGTTTTCCATTTATTAATTATAATTAATTATAAATTAATTATTTATACATCTCTTTATAAATAATAATCATACTTATTATTGCACTAATTTATTAAATTCTACTAGTCAACCAATAAATGAAATTTAATTCATTTCATTTATTACTGAAAATCAGAGCTTAGATCGAAAGTAAATTAGTTCAAATTCAAACATAACATCCATGTTATATTCATCGTTTTATTTTATGCTTTCTCTTGTCATTCATACTGAATGTTTTAACCAGCAATTTTTCAAAAATAAATACTCATTTATTGTTTTCAACAAAAGTCGACAAAAGATCTTAGTTTCCTGTTTTTTTGCCCAATGCATTTAACTGCATAATTACTTCAATGGAATCTAAGGAAACTAAGCTCTATTACTCAGAAATACATATTAGTCTCATTTTGTACATAAATACCAACTTTTCACTTCGTGGACTTTATATAGAATATTAAAAAATGATATCTCAAATATTATATGTCCATTAAAACAAAATAACTAATTTAGTCCCAAACTACACGCTTTTAGTCACTAAAGACCGTCACAGTGTCTGTTCGGACGCTAACGCTACGAGTGCTTATTTCGAAATAGGAAAAGTCAGCTTCGACGTTCTCAACCCACTCTAATTCTTCATTCCTACCATTACTTTTCTACAATTTATCAGGTATTTGTTTTTACTTTAGAAACTAAAACAAACAGATCAAAAAATAAAAGTAAAATAAAAGAAATAAAAATAAAAAAAATCTCAGAAAAAATAAAAAGTAAAAAAACATCTCAGAACCCTGACAATGTTTACACAGAATTGACATAAACCATTTACATGTTTAAAATAATTTAATTTAATTATTCATAAAATACTAATATATTTTATTATTTAGTTACGTAAAACTCTTTTCAAAAACTAAAAATATACTATTTTACTTTTGCATCCAATTCTCTTTATAATTTGACTGATCTAAAATTCTCACATAAAATTAAAACACATCCAAAAACGGACACATCTAAACTAAAATAAAAATCATATATCTAAAAAATTAAAATGCAAATCTACAATACTCTAAGGTCGTCTGTGCAACGCGTCTAAATGTTGTTAATCATAATAACAGTCGTTATCATCCTGTCTATTGTGCTAACTACGTGTACGTTGTGATTTCATCTATTACAACGATCCGCCGCCGGAACAATGATTCACTGTTACTTATCTAATCGCAATTGAAAAGGCGCTTGGAACATCTCTGCACGTGCTTTTCATTTTCCGTTGCAAACTTTGATGTTTTTTAGAATATGGGTCAATGTTGTCTTGCCCTTCCTTAGACAACCAGAGGATGACTTCGAAGGATCGGGAGTTGACCCCGAACGAGGTGAGCCAAGCCCTCGACTCGACTGGCAACCATTCCTCCTCTTTCAGGGAGAATGTCGACGTTTCCAGGCACGACGTCGAAATTGAATCCGAAATCTATTGGGAGATGAATTACCATGAGGCAGCTATTTATTTGGAAGTAGGTTTGCTATTTTATATTTCGTTGTTTGGGAATAATTTGATAGTATTTCAAACAAGAAGAAGAATAATGACATAGGATGATAAAAAATCGAGGTTTCACTGCATTAGTTATGTTTTTTATTTTATTTTGATTTGGGGATTGATTTGTTTATGTTTTGGTTTAGATTTGTTTTTGTTTTGATTTTGATTTGTTTTGGTTTTTATTTTGATCTGTTTGTTTTTGTTTGGATTTGTTTGTTTCAGTTAATGATTATATTATAAATTACTATACAATTATTGTAAAGGTAAAAAACGATTTCATTCTAGGAAGGTAGAAATAATGAGAAATTCGATTCTCATCCAAGGCACCCAGAAGATTTACCAGCATACCTGTTAGTTCATAACAATTGGTATTATGGACTTGATTTGTTGACATCGTTGATATTATTAGCTTTAGCATTTGTTGAAGAACCGGCTGTTCCATTATTTAAGGTAACTATAAAATTTATGCCGCATATACATTTATCATGACATTGTTGTTCTTAATTCTCAAATCAATTGAAAGCATTTAGTAGATTCTTTTTAGGTATTATTATAAGAATGCCTAACACTGAAATAATGAAATATCACTCGATAATTAATGAGAGTCAATCAGACAGTAAAGAGCATAATTAATGTTAGTAAGTTAGGATTAAGTTGAGTGTTTACACTTAGTAATTTTTAAACAAATTAAAAATTGGAAAATCCTAATTTTCTTATAAATCAAGCACGATTTCTTAATGAATTATGTTGTTATTTCTAGTTACCAGTCTGGGCTCATGGGACGATTGAATTGTTAGCTTTAATTTCAATCGGTGTTGAATTAGCTTTAAAATTACGATGGATTGGCTGGCACACTATGTTGAGGCATAAGAGAACGATGATTAAGGTAAAACAATTCCATAAAAAATATTAACAATTAAAATATTTAAGAACAAAACATGTTTTCTGTAATTTGATCGAGATCTATACTCAGCTCCAAACAAACAACTCAAATAAGTTTTTATGACAAAATATTTTTTCTATAAAAACTCCTATGTGGTTTCAAATTCATAAGATATATTTTATCAGATTTTGTCTTGAGGTAAATTCGAACTTTTGTGTCACTCCATTTGTACAAATTTATTTAATCATGACTGTTTACATTATTGTTGATTTAATTCTTATAAACAATTAACAAGATGATAAAATAGAAATCGAACCCAAATTTAATCATTTTATGACCAAGATGGCGCTGCTATCGTTTTTCGAATTAATACTCACAGCATACACATATTTCTATCAATATTAACCAATATTAAAATTCCCCTAAAATTTACAGTGTGTCACCTTAATCATCATGTTCATCGAAGCTCTGACAGTGTTAGTTCGTCAGTCGTCCCACTTCCGGGTGACTCGAGCTCTGCGGCCAATATTTTTAGTAGACACCAAATACTGCGGCGGCGTCCGCAGGTTCATAAGACAGATTTTGCAAACCCTTCCACCGATTCTGGACATGCTCGGACTCCTATTATTCTTCATTTTCACCTACATGGTCCTGGGATACTTCCTGTTCAGCGACATCAACAAAAACTTCGCCACTCTGCAAGACAGTTTCGTCAGTCTGTTTGTGTTGCTAACCACTGCAAAGTAATCAACTTGGTTCCACACAATCAACCCATTTTTCTGTTGAAACCATAAACCTTCACTTAAATCCTCACTTTTTAGTTTCCCAGATGTGATGATGCAGTCGTTTTCAAAAAGCAAATGGTACGCACTTTTCTTTGTGTCGTACCTCTGCACGATGCTATATGTCATGATGAATCTCATGCTGGCTGTTGTAAACGAAACGTTTACTGCGGCAGAACGGGACAAATTCAAGAAACTGTTTCTCCACAAGAGGAAAGCATGCCAGCATGCCTTCAAGCTGCTGGTTTCGAAACAGCATCCGGACACGATGACCTTTCGTCAGTTTGAGGGGCTTATGCGATATTATGCTCCTCATAGACGTATGTAGATAAATGTTAATTTTTTGGGATACTTTTAATACCTTTTTTGTCAAAAAGTAACCTATGTTCTGAAATTTCTTTAAGAGAAAAGCATTGAATAATGCATCTTTTTTGTGTCTGATAGATTATTTTTCAACTTTAATACCAATTTTTGCTTTGAAATCTAATATTTATAATATTAGATTAATATTTATAATATTGAATGTATTATTAAGTAATCTTAGTATTACTGAGATGTTAATTGGACTGTCTTTGCAGCCATAAAAGACGTCGTGTTGATGTTTCTCCACATGAATGCTTCTGGTACTGGTTCTCTAACGATGGAAGAATTCCTCTCGTTATATGAGACTGAAATGCTTAACTGGGAACCGCAGTACTCCGGTATTCCATGGTTCCATGCTGCTTGGCAGCCTTTGCAGTACTTGTGCCAAGGTGCACGTGTTGTCACAGAGTGGAAGTACTTTGAACATTTAGTTTGTAAGTAAACCACAAACTCTTTTATTATGGATGCTTCTTAGCAAATGAAAACATATTGAAGCTTCAAATATATTGGTTTAACGTTATACCAATACGCGGTTTGAGCAAATAAATTCTATTGGTTTAAAAGAGAAAATTGTAAAAATATAGAGAACAGCTTTAATTTAGAAAATTGCTTTAAAGCGATGCTTTTGAAAATACTGGCAATAATATTTTTTTCTTTTTTAAATGTACTTTTTTCTTTTTTAAATAAAATCTATGAAAACATCATTAGTAATTTATATTTTCTATGAAAATTATACTAATATTCTTGGAGTATTATAAATGTTCATTTCCAGGCACGGTAATAATTGGAAACGGCATAGCTATGCTGTTACGGATACTCGGAACGTATTCGGATCGAAACGCAGCTTTGCATGCGTTCGCTGGATGCTGGGATACGTTGCTTTTTGGTACTTGTAAGTATTGGATTCTCTTATTTTATTTCTCTTATTTATGAAAATATTGTCAATATATTTCCAATATATTTTCAATACATTTTCAACTCTGATATTTTACATAATTGGCAATACACTGGCAGAATATATTAACAACATCTTGCAAGATTAATTAATGTATTTATTTTGCATTTCAGTGTTCATTATGGAAGCGTTTGCGAAAATCCTTAGTTTAGGTCCTAAGAGATACCTGCACTCCGGATGGAACTTATTCGACTTCTTCACATCAATCATGACTGTGGTGGCTGCATGCATCATCACTTTGTGCCCCAATTGCGTTGTTTTCGTGGTCTTCCGTCCGATTCGAATGCTGAGGCTGTTTAAAATAAAAAAACGCCACCGTGATGTTTTCGGCACGCTCGTGATTCTGACACCTTTGATGTGCTCAACTGCGGTTGTGATGCTCGTTTTGTACTACTTCTTTGCCATCATTGGAATGGAAATTTTCGCTGGTTACGATATGCGTAACTGTTGCAAGTAACTGATCAATTTTTTAAAGTTATTAAATAAATAATAACAATTATTATAAATTTAATTATAATTTTTTAATTATTATTAATTAATGTATTATTTATAAATTAATGAATTTTCTTTTTTTAGGAACACGACAGTGGAAGATTTTTATAAATATTCAGAGAATGCAACTACGCCCTTGGGATTTTATTACTTGAATACGTTCGACAATCTGATGGTCAGTTCAATAACGCTGTTCGAACTAACGGTTGTAAATAATTGGTTTATACTGATGAACGCGTACACTGTTATGGTGGGACGTTACACGCGACTGTATTTCATGATTTTTTATCTCATAACTATGATCGTCTTGACGATCGTCGTATCGAGCTTTTTGGAAGCTTTCCGGTTTAGGATACAATACAAGAGGTCCACATCGAAAAGAGATGGTAATTTTTCAATTGCAATCATTTTAGCTCACGTTTTTTCAAGACAGATATTATATTTTACATTTTAATTATCACTTCATTCATTAAATAATAACATGTTGATTTTTACAGAGGAGAAAATGTTACACGAAGAAGTTGATGTAAAATGGGACGAACTTCAGTCGATGATAAACAATTTTCAAATTTTAGAACAGCTGCGTTCGGTGTTCTTAGTTGGGGTAAGATTAGACTAAATTTAAAAAGTAAAGTTATTATTAATAATTTTAATTTATTTCTATTTCTCTAAAGAAATAGAGAAATTGCTTTTTGTATTAATCGATGTGTTTAATTAAAAATAAAAAATAAAAATCGAAACTCCCAAAACGATTAAAAATGAATTAAATTTACAGGGAAGCACTGTATACATTGGAGAACGACCTCGAACGAGAGAAGTTCTGCAAAGAAGGATGTACATGAATGAAATTTGCGAATGGGTGGCAGAAGCGAAATTGAAAGAAAGAGAATTACGCGTATACGATGAGTCAGGGTTGGATGAAGGAATGGGCTTGGATCAAGGAGTCCTAAATGGACTGTCTTTAAGGCAACGCAATAATGTGACTTGATATGTGTATACATAGGTCAAACAAATATTTCGCGTAGGCGAAGAAACAAAACGCTTTTTGCGTTTTTTACCCCAAAAGAACCAATATCTCGTATACAATATATGTATAAGGTATAAATGTCCATTTAATATATGTATAATTTACATATATTACATGTTCTGTTCTATTGGGGAATCTGAGAGTATAAACAAAGTTTTCTAATACTCATTGCTTAAAATCGAAGATTTAGTTCATATTTGTGGACTTTTCGTGAAAGTTCTTCCAGGCAACTGAAAATCGTTTAAATTGTTATCATTTGTCAAATTGTGTTTGTGTCCATTTTTCAATCTAAAATTGATGATTATTAAGTCAATTGAAATAAATTGTAACGCTTTTTAGACAATTTATTCCAATTTGTTCCTGTTTGATTTAATTTCTTTCAATTTATAAATGGATGCAAACACGATTGCATGGTTTTATTTAATTAATTTTATTATCGGCTGCAATTTAATGATTTGAGAGGAGTTATGTTTCTTTCGGATGTTTTCAAGAATGATATTTCTACGAAGACAGTTTAAAAATGGCAGTTATACATTTTAGTGTACACTGAAAAAATGTTCGTAATTACCTCATTGAATTAAGTGGTAACGCTACTATGGAAATGAAAAGTCACCATTTGAAATATTTTAAACAATATATTCATATTATTTATTTATTAATTATGTAATAAATAAATTCAAATCAATGAAAAAAATTTTCAATTTAACT
>JABFPB010003258.1:0-17566 GCA_022817645.1 Ceratoteleas bidentatus
TTTCGAAACGAGTGAACTTCCGGAACGAGGCGAAGCCGAGTTCTGGAAGGAACGAGTGAGAAATCGAAATTCCTCCCATAGAGTGTATGATATTTTCCCTTACGACGGAGCGGGAAGCCCACATTTCCGCCCGTCAGGGCAGGAATGTGGGTATTCCCGCCCGGAGTGAGGGAAATTATTTTTTTTATTTTCCAACTAAATTTTATCAATAAGAAATTATTAATAAGAGAAGTGAAAGGTATAAAATGATTGCTATTCATATGGTCATTATAAAGTATTAATATAACATAACTATTAATACTTTATAATGTATAGCCATTATAAAGTATTAATACTTTATAATGTATAGCCATTAGTACTTTATAACCATATGAATACCATTAGTGATTAATATTGTATTTATACTTTGAACTTCAAAATCTTCAGTCAAAACACTTTTTCAATTTAAATAAGTTTGAACTAATTTATGAATGTATATTTCTGAATATTAAATATTTCCTGCCGCATATGGCTTTCTTTAGTTTCTCCATTTATCTTTATAAAACATTGATGTAAAACATTTGCAGAAGCGAGGATGAGGAAAAGGATGCCAATGGTAACCCCTTAGGTTCGATTCAGGAGAGGCTGCAAAGGGCTTCGCTATTTTTGGAACAAAGTGGTTCACCGAGGCCTGGTGTCCCTTCGCTGGAATACGAAGAACTTCGGCGTAGAATACAGAATAACATTCAGGAATTGTGGTGAGTGCAATTCTGCTCAATCGAAGTTGGTTTCTAGGTCAACTGATGGCATCAACAAAATACACTAGTATAAAAATATTGTTATTTTTTCTACGTTCATAAGCATTTGATCAATGTCTAATGTAGAACAATCAAATCATTGGTTTAAAAAATCTAACATCTAGATACACAATCACATTTAGATAAGTGCTAAAAGCAATGCTAAAAGCTCAAATTTGCAGGTATTACATAAGCGCCGAATTGAACAAATATCGCAAGCAAATAGACGAGTTTGGCAACGAGCAGAAAGATGGCGGTGTGCCTGAAACATTGAAGAATGTGTGGGAGCATAAAAAGTCTCTTATCGAGGATATGGAACAGCTGAAATTAGTGGATGGGTATAACAGCTGGAGGGAGAAAGAAATGAAGCAATTGTCAGATTTAGTGCAGAGGCGATTTAGGTACAATTTACTACAAACTGAACTGTGCAAAAATACAACTGCGACTTTTACAGAAATCTATTCCTATTTTAGGTACCTGCAAAACCCTGCTGATTGCAACAAAGCCAAGAAGTTGATTTGTAACTTGAACAAAGGCTGCGGATTCGGCTGTCAGGTAATTCACCTCGCTCCCATTGTTTCTCCAACCAAGCATATGTTGCTATCAACAACCAGCTATCATTTTTTAAAGACAAATTCACTAAGGTTTATTTTTTGTGCAGATACATCACGTGGTGTATTGTTTCCTGGTTGCTTATGGGACTGAGAGAACACTCATTTTGAAGTCGAAAGGCTGGCGTTATCACAAAAACGGCTGGGATTCCGTGTTCGAGCCAGTCAGCAATACGTGCACCTCGACTAGCGGAAAGTCGCACGCAAATTGGCCTGGGGATCCCAGCATTCAGGTTCTAACGCTTCCAATTGTAGACAAAGTAAACCCGATGCCCAAATTTCAGCCGCCCAGTGTGCCGGCCGATTTGGCGCCACGTTTAGAAAAAATACATGGGAACCCGATAGTTTGGTGGGTCGGCCAAGTACTCAAGTACCTAATGCGACCACAAGATCAACTCAGAGAGGTGTGTTCTTTAACTCCATCATATCTATGGGAAAAGTGGCTCATTTTTCAAATACTTTAGTTTGAAATTCCGTTATTTTTCTACGATCGCAAATAACAATTACGAATGAAAAAAAATGAAAAATACAGTACTTCTAATTCTATCGAAAAGTGATATTTTCTATTAAAATTATAGGACTTAATCATTAATTCCAATTTGTTATATAGTAACTGATATTTCAATAATTCCTTTGTAATCAGCAAATAAATTCAAAATATATAATATTACGTGTAAAGTTATGATTTAATTTTTTCAGATTAATTACATCAAATCAAATAGATTTTTATCGAGGATTTGTAACTGAATTATTACATCAACAGGTCATTGACTACTCGAAAGAGAAGCTCAACTTCAAAAAGCCAATCGTTGGAATTCACGTGCGACGTACTGACAAGATTGGCACTGAAGCTGCGTACCATGACATCGACGAATACATGGTCAAGGTCGAGCAGTACTTCGACGAGTTGACCGAAAAGCCGGAAGTGCGACGGGTTTTCGTTGCCAGCGACGATCCTAAAGTGATCACTGCGGCGAAAAAACGGTACTACCCGAAATATGAGATAATCGGGGACCCGAGCGTGGCTGAAACCGCGTCGGTGTCGAGGCGATACTCAGATGCCTCTTTACAGGGCATCATCGTGGACATTTACCTTTTGTCCATGTGCGATTATCTGGTGTGCACCTTCAGTTCACAGGTAATTGATATAATAAAAGATTTAATTATTAATAATATTAATAATTATAATAATTAATAGTTAAGTAATTTATTTAACTATTAATTTAGCGGGAAAATTGCAGATTTACATTGAATTACGACACCATTTTTAGTATTTTAATTAGTCAGTTTAATTAATATAATATGATTTTTGCAGGTCTGTCGCGTAGCTTATGAACTCATGCAAACGCACTACGTTGACGCATCGAACCGATTCGCGTCCCTCGACGACAATTACTATTACGGCGGTCAGAATCCGCATTCGCAGGTTGCGATCATGGACCACAAACCAAAACGGCCCGACGAAATAGAGCTGAGGGTCGGCGACCCCGTCGAGGTTTACGGCAACCACTGGAACGGCTATTCGAAAGGGCGTAACGTCCGTCTAAGCAAAACCGGGCTGTTTCCCAGCTTCAAAGTCAAGAACCCCGTCGACACCGTGGAATTCCCGCGATACCCGAATGTGCCGTTGCGCGTCGACGACGCTTGAACATCGCCCAGGCAACCTTTTCCAGTTGTGTATTGCATTTTGTCATCATTACGCATTTGTACAAACACGCATTTCATTTGAGAACAGATTCGAACTGGCTTTACCACTAATTAAACATTTTTTCTGAAAGTTTTTTGAAATTGGATTTCAAAAAATAAATAAATCAATCAGGAGAGTAGAAAAGCGAAGGAAGGAATTTGTTGAACGCAATGTAAAAATGGCATTAGAAAGTCATACTATTCTTTCGCATGTGATACATTATTCTTATACAAATTATTCGTGTGAATACAAATAATTTGTGTTTAAATATGAGAATGTACATTTACAACAACAACTTTCCTTCAGATTTTCCAGACTTATCATTGTTAATTCAACTGGGTATTAATTTGTGGTATACAGTACGAATAACTCTTTATCGACGGTTGATTCGTTTCGGGAAAAAAGATTCATTGGCGAATCTTCAGTCGGGTTGCGCATCATTTTGTGTAAAAATGTTCATATGTTAAGGTAGTTCTTTCATTAACACATGTAAAAGTTCTTGCCAAATACCCCCTTTATACTTATAGATAACATAAGATGTGGAATCGTTCAGATCGAAGAACCTAATTTATCTCAACATATCACTGCATCAATTTCGACAAGTACTCTGCCATTCACTCATCTAGATCTAATTTCTACCTTACATCTCGCCCCTAACGGATCACGAACCTCAAAACGTTGTACACACGTTTATCCAACGTTTAACGTCCTAAAAACGTTCTGTAAACGTTTAAATAACGTTCCGTTCCGTCGGAGACTCTTTCTCTCACCGAACTACCTTAATGTAAATATCGCGATCATCGTTTCTTTTAGTTAAGTTGGAATCCGACCAGGAACGACACTTGCGATGAAAAATTGCGATCGTACAAGTGAGTTTGGACCTGTTGGGATCCTTGCACAAAAGTGGCGCCCCCTACGCTCGCGGCATACTTTGACGCTTGTAATTGTTAGTTTTTCATATTGAAAAACATTGTTCGGGTGGTTACGGTTTTGTGGGACTGCGAAAAGCGATTCACAAATCGGGGGCAGGACGACAAATTGTTACGACGATTCCGTGAAGAATATTTTATACACCGAGAGAAAGATTTATCGCCGCGCGGGATATAGAAATATATATTGTATACACGAACGGCCTATTTTGAGTGCCGGTTGGTGCGACCGACTCCGCGATCCCGGACTGTTGTTTTAATCAGATATTTAACGGCTGATTTTGTATTTATTGACTGTTACGGTTAGCCCCTCGCGAAACCCGTAGGTACATTTGGACGCGAGAAACGTGCCAACCTCGGTCACCAAGATCGGTGTGACTCGCCACCCTTTCTCTCCAGCAACATGACAACACGTAGAAATGTTCTTTGTAAAGATATTGTAATATATTTTATACCGCAAATAAAGAATGACGGTTGTTAAAAATCGAGATTTCGGTGACTCACAAAGGCCTCTCTTTATTTCAGTCGATTACAAAAGTGTACAAAATTAGGTTTGTCTTATATACAAGATCAAACGTTAAGGCGTTTTTATTAAAAACTAGTTTTGGATTGTGTTGAACAGGAGATGGATATAGTTTGAGTAAATCTTGGGTAAAGAAAAATAATGAATAGAAAATTATTTGGTATTCCGGTTTGAGATTTCAATGAACGGATTAGATTAGAAGACGCAGATATGTAAATAATGTTATTTATTGAGAATAAATAACATTATTTACATATTTGTAACGTTCTTTATATAAAAATTGAATTATTTATTTATTTAGAAACTAAATAACTTTTTATTCATTTCATATTAGAGTGATACTTGGCACATTTTTAACTTTGAGAAAAGAAGTTTTAAAAATCGATCCCACACAACGTGGAAGTGTTCTTCTGTGTTGTATGGGATGAGTTTCTTTTCATTCAAGAAAGGTACTGATTCAACTATAAATCCTTATTTAATATTGCTTGGTCTAGAACTAAATTGATGCTTATTTTTTATCTTAACTTTTAAGTTTCTCCATCACAGTCCGAACTTTCTGATCAAATTCAGTCAAGTTCGATATAAATGCATATTTCTCCTCTTTAAATTTGAAGAACTGATTTACTGACTTCATTTAAGAGTGAACCTATTTCCCACTCGTAAATAAGTGAAATAGATATCTGTGCCCCTAAGATGGAAAGGTAGTGCAAACTCACGAGTGTGAGTTTGCAAAAACGAGCCGAAGGCAATTTTTGACATCACATGAGCTGTCAATACTTTTTTTTCGACAAATGTATTAAAATTGGTGTTTTTTTGAGCGCTTTGCGCGAGAAAAGTACACTTTGAACGCGTGTGTCGAGAAAAATTACCTCGTTTACGAATTGACTTATCCTATCTAAACTACATAAATTAATTGTTTTATTTCAGAATTGGGACTTCGTTTTCACTTTTTAATAAGAAGTGAAAACCCTCTCCACTTATTTCATAAGCGTTAAATGATATTCAATCACAGAAATGATAAACTGATCCACTTACTGAACATAAAAATCATGAGCGAAAAACGCTCACAACAAGTGGATGGTATATCCATTTCTTGCAAGATATTTCCACTTATCCAACTCTAATTGAGTGAAAATCCACTTATAATAACCGGATTTTCACTCATTCGAGTTTAGAGAGTTCTCACAGGAATTCCTAATCCCAATCAATAATCAACAGTCTCTGAAGAATAAGTTCTGCTTCCCTGGATCGCTGAAATGCGTGCAATTTAAACGATTTCGTTACCCGAATTGGTGACCAGGTTCACCCATTCATTCCACTTCTTGAACCAGACTTTGCACGCCCGCAATTTCTCTTGCTTGGACATGCTACTGTATTTGATCGAGTTTTGCGCCAGCTGTTTCAGCGCCCGGAGGTCCGCCTGCCCCGACATGATTCCGACGAAAGCCTCGTAGAAGTCGTAACTCAGTCCTTTGGCTCCCCAGAGTCCCGGATCGTCGCTCGAAACCACCGTTGGGTAGTTGTTAGCGAAGAGGAAACTCGCTGGGTGATTTCGCATATCGCTTACGAGCTTCAGCACCTGGTTTGAGATGGGATTCACCTCGATCGGGATGTCGCTCTCATTCAGCGCCTTGAGAACTTCAGGGTGTTTTAGAACTGCGTAACTAAGAGAAGAATGAATTGTTATTAAAATGTACTATAACGTCCTGAGTTATTTTTAATAATCATAATTAAAGATAGAGAAAATGTTTCAAGTAATTGGTTGAAAAAATTGCATTGCCATAGCCAAGATTTGAACTCTCGATCTTCGTCGAAGACTGAAAAAGTAGCCATTCGTCCACAGCCTTGTAATGTGAAAAACAAATAGAAAATAGAGATTAAATAGATCCAGTCCAAAATTTACTTTTATACTCCAAAGTGTATAAAAGTACAATTTGAATGACTACAATTTCTGATGAAATTGTAGTCATTAAAAATCCATTTAATTCAATTAATAAATGGAACGGCATTGCATTCCAATGGAATTAAATTTATATTAGGTTTTTATCAAATTTAGCAAACTGCTTCATATGGGACAAATACCCATGGCCAATCCTCTTAGCTTTCAGCAAAATGGCATCTATGAGGTTCAAGTCGGTGGATTGACCATTCCAGTCAGTTTCTCCAGCGTGGAAGAAGAATGGAATGTTACTCCGCAAATGTTCCACGAAATCTTTTAGGGGCATTCCCTTGTCTTCCTGACCGACCAAGTCAAATCCAGCGAGGAAATCTGGGAACTCGTTTTGCAGCTCCTCTGCTATTTTCATGTATGCATCGCAGACAGTGATATTCACTGCTCTGACTGGAGCAAAAATCATTTTGATTCCTAAAAATCCTGGGTGCTCTTTCTTAAATCTGGAAATAGCATATGAGAATTGAAAGTTGCATGATAAGTAATTTTAGAAATTGGGGAAGTTTATGGAATGCTATGTTGATTAAAAAATTTTTATGTTAATGAAATTCAGCAGCATACATTTGGTATTTTTCAGGAATTTTATTTGAGAGGTTTCTAATGGTTAAATTATAGGAATACCTGTCAGAAACGTCTTTGAAAATTTTTGCAACTTCCACTCCAGAGTAGACAGTTCCATTCAGTTCGTACAAATCCGACAAAGTTGTTCGCACTTCCACGGACAACACGTTATCTTCATACATTTCCAAAAGTCCCTGGTAAAGGTATTGTTCGAAAACAGGTCTATAATTGAAAAGCGAATTTTATCTAATTGCTGCTTATCGTTAAAAAATAATGTATTGTGCAGTTTAATGTCTCATATTGTTCAATTTATTTATTTACAAATTGTTTAACTAATGCAAAAAGTGGTGTCAAAATATTTGCTGTGATAAGGATAGGTGAAACTAAAAAATCTCGAAAATCAAAAAAAAGTTTTTTATATGTCGAAACCTTAATCATATGATCATGAAATCAAGATTTTGATTTAAAGATCAAAGTTACATCACTTTAAGTATTAAACTGCTGAAAAATATAAGTCGAAATTGGCCTATTTTCTGCATCTTATCAGTCCACAAAGTGTAACTCGAAAACGGAGTTTTCTTGTAGTAATTAAAATGTCTTAAGAATTGCTTTATTATACATTAAGGTATTTCTCTCATTAAAGTCAAATCAAAGAGAATTCAATGAAATTTCGAAAGTAGGTTCGTTTTTTACTAATATTTAATTTGCCGAAGTTTCACGGAAATTCACTATCTACTTGCAAAGCTATTTAACACCAAAGTTTCACAAATTAACATTAGCAGCACAGGAGACTGATCTGAAAACATTCATTTTTTCAAAATAACTAGAACCAGCAAAGAGATTTTGATAAAAAACTAACCATATACAGATATTAATATAACACATAGTCATGTGAAAGAAAAAACTAGATTTACTATCTACTTTCTGAGTAATTAGCGAATTTGCTGAAAAATGATATATATAGATATACAATCTATACGTTTTGATAAACATGTAATAACAAAGTTTTAATTACTTTGTAAGAATAGCAGTTAAAAAGCGTATTCATATCGTGAAAAAAGACTTTTCATAACAAAATTGCTCAAAAAATAATTCTATTTCAATAAAATACACATATTTTACTTGGAACCCTAATTATACAGCCCTTCACAAGATGTATTATACCTTAATACATTATTGTTATGATTATTTTAATGGCTTCAATCACATTTTTTACTGAAAATGTATCATTTAATCATTTAATCAAGATAATTAAGTTTTCAGCTTCAGAACAATTTTTGGCAAAAGATTTATCTACTGAAATAGAAATTTAATTAAAACCAGTTTCTAAAACCATTATTTTAAAACATTTGCAGCTTTTATTCAAAAGACTTCACTGAACAAGTTTCTTGTAAAGTATTGGTTCAATCAAATTATTTTGAGATTTCTTCGTTAAATTTAAATTAGATTAGATAATTAAATATAAATGGATTAAACTAATAAAATTTTAGTTCAATTGGTTCCAATCAACAGATTTTGCATACATTATATCAGACTTTTTTTAAAAACACAACATTAATTATATTAATTAAATCAATTGAATTGGATTCTATTTTTTTATTTACTGAGATTATTAAACAAATTTTAAATGTACTATTCAAATTAAATAATTATTGATAATTAACCACTGAAATTAACGGAATCAGCTGTAGTTGGTTATCATTTCATGTAATTAAATTCTATATCTAGTAGTTATAATTTCATTGTAATTAATAATTTAATTTAACTGAGATTATCATATTAGTACTTCGATTATGACTTTTAGATGAAGTCGCAATTCACAAAAACGGTACAAATTAGAATCATTTTTTATTAAAATATTTCATGTTAACATTATAAAAATTGTTATTTAATCATAGAAATAAAAAAATCGATTTATTCTGATTTTTTTCAAAATATCCGATTTTTCCCCAAATATATTGAAAAGTAACTTTTAAAGTTTTAAGGACAATTTAATTTAAGAAAATGTTTAAAATTAATTTAAATGTTTAAAAATTTTTAGAAATTGACAATTTTTAAAAAGTACTCTAAACAGAGTTTTAGGTAATTGAAATAATCAATTCTAAACTCTAAAATAAATTCCCAAAAATGTCCAGTAAAATTAAACCATTGATGAATATATCCATTCATATTTCAAGCATTAAATGTTCCATTCATATATCAAGCACTAAATATAGAAAATGGGAAAATTGAACTACTCCCAGTTCAAATACAACAACAATTAAAGTTGAACAAACATTTTATTCAGTTCAAACAAACAGTTAACATAACTACAGTAATACTATCAAAATCAGATTGAAGTTTCAATTTTTTATCTTAAATTAAACAATCTTTAATTTTTTATTTCGCATTTAAATAATTTTTTCATGAAAATCTAACACATAATCTTGTGTTAATTGTCTTAAAAAATTAAAGTAATTGAGAAATATTGCGAAATGTTAGTCTGAAACGACTGATAAAGACAGTATATAGTCAGTACAATTTTGCAGTATATACTTTTCTTTTGTACATATAAAAATTGCTTATGTTCTAAATTAATAACCGTGACAACAGCGTTACTCTTTTATATGAACGCAACATTTTTCATTGTTAATAGAATAACGCAGTCGAACATTGCAGTTCTGTTTGATGCACACAATAGATTCATTATTCTAATCTATCAGTCACTATTAGTTTTCCACTTTGCATCACATACAAATTTCTGAGCTTGACAAATCTATGCTTTACTTTAACAAAACTGGAAAAATTCGACCCTACAGAATATACTTATTCGATATCTATGATTTTCCAAATTCAACACTTCAATCAAATATCCGACATGATAAATTGATCTTTAAGAAGACTTGCAACTCAAAATCGAAAAAATGTCCAATTTACTTCCATTTTCCTCAATTTTCAATTGCACATCCTCTTAAGCGAATAAATAGCTTCACACTTTCCAATCAGATCTCACATAAAATCAAGTTTTCTAATATTTACAAAGCCAAGATTGTCTAATCCAATACAAGATTTCATCTGAGATCCAAAACCGAAATTACATACAAAATCTAATCTCACACCAGATCTCATCCTAAAAACGATTGGAGATCCGATGCAAAATGCCAAGAACTTTTTCAGATTTACAAAAATACTTTCGAAAAACAAAAAAGACGATAAAATGGATAATCAATTTATCACACGAACGCGACATTCGCAGCTTAGCAGCTTTTGTATCGTCGTCTTAAAATGCATAACTTAACAAAAAAGCAATTGATGATCTTACACCAAAAAAGTGTATATTACAGGATGAAGGATATGAATCGTTCGAAACGAGTAACGGTGTTTTCTCCATGACGCGGTAACAGGCTTTAGTTCTCCAAAATCAACGAATCGATACTCTCATGGCTGCTAAACTTTGCGACTGTCTGGTCTTCGTTCCATTCCTTCCATTTGTCGTAATCGGCTAAGCGAAGGTACTTGCTGATCAAAGCCCAAAATACTCTTGGCTTCAAATCTGGCTTGGTTGCGGTGAACAACCATCCTGAATGTTCGTGGCATCTCATGCAGGAACAGGAAGTCCAGGCATACCTAAAATTACATTTTTTATCATTCATTCAGGAATTTATTTTCTATTTTTTACTATTAATTCAGGAATTTATTATTTAGTATTTTTTATACATTTTATAAATGTATTATTTAGCATTAAAATATTTCATATTATAATAAAGTATCGTTTATATTATTCTAACATAAAAATATTATATTAAAAGTTTTATTAAATCTAAGATAATTTTATTTGAATTTCTTTAAATTTAAATTTAAAAAAATTCACAGCCGAAGAAATGAAAATTAAGACTAAGTTGAGTATTTTGGAAATCATTTTTTTTTTATTTTTTTAATTTAAACTTTTAATTTGTTAAATTATTTGAGTTGGAAATGATCAAATTTGGATAATCCCATAAATTAATTAATAAATGAAGATGAAATGAAAAAGTACCCAGGGAACCAAGAATAATAAGCAGTGGGCTGAGTGGGACTGACTGAGACATTTTGCGAGACTTTTGTCAGAGTCATCGCCTCAAAAAGACTGCCACTGGGATTCGCATAAGCACTTATGAACCCTTCGGGCGTCATCGGAAACATGTTCTTCATTTTCGAGACAAAACTCGCACAGTTGGCACAGACGATGATTCGTTTCTGAAAAACAAAGATTTGATTATTGAGGTTGAAATGATTGAAAAATTGCAGTGTCTGGTAAAAATACTTTATCGAATATAAAATTGAATCATATCACTTTTTCAATTTCACAGTTATATTCCTTTACTATTGTACAAATCAATTTGATAATATTGAATAAGGAATTTGAATCGATTAAATTAACATTTCAATTCAATTTAATTAGAAGAACAATTTTTAATTACGTGAATACCTTGCTTAAGAATTTTTCATAGTAGAACAGCCTGGGAGTAGCATTCGACATGCTGAGCAATTTGTCTCTAACCGATTCTTTCATTGGAAGATTTTGACCTAACCAGTATGATAACATGTTTGGATCATCTGGTACTTTTATTCCTGGAAAGTTGAGAAAGTTGTTAATTTCACCCTTCTAAAAACTGGTCATTAGAAAGTGATACAAAATTAATCAACATATCAGGAAAATTCTATTACGAGTACATTTTCATGAAATTGACAAATTAAAAAATGCCAATGAAACTTGAAAGAATAATCTTTGAATGTCCTTTTTTTATAATTTATTATTATTTGAATTATTTATTTTACTTGAACTTTTTGTTCGAACTTTAAATTAATATTACAAAAAAATATATTTAATTTATGAAGAACAGATTTAATTTAAATAAAAAAGTTCGTTTTATTCGAAAGTTTAATAAAAATGCTGACTGCCCAAAAATTGGCTCTGGATTTTACTGGTTTAATTTAATCCAATCAGCAAACAGGGGAAGGAAAAACTGTACGAATATCGTGAGTACTTTTTTGCCAGGGCGACAGATACTTTTTGATCTTCGTCGCCAACTTGTAAGGGTCCATATAATTATGCACCCAGGTGGGCCATGGAGCCAGTGACGCGTCGAATCTTTCCAACTGCGCTATCTTCCTTTGGCTTTCTCTTTCATCTTCACAGTTTACAAGCCGATGACCGTCCAACACTGGTATTTTTATACATTCGAACGAAGACTCTGGTCTCGGTTCTGGTAGTATTTTGATCAGTCCATAGGTGACACCCTCAGTCTGAGATAAAAAAATGTTTAAAAATCAGAAAAAATCATAAATTTGTCGCAGCATTTATTTGGGATTGATTGTAATATAATTTATCTAGTTTTAAAAATTAATAAAATTTTTTAAATTAATAAAAAATTAATAAACAACTATTACTTTATATTAATTGACCTTCATTGACCTCTTTCAAGGTAAAATTTTCTTTAGTAAAGGAAAAACCTTCTCCTTTTCTTACTTATTTTATTTCCTAGCAATTATTATTTCCCTTTTTTCCATTTCTACTTTAAAATCGTTAACATTTTTCAATTTTATTTTTTAACATATTTTTGTAATTAATTTAAGGCATTTATTAATTACCCCAGCAGAAACAATTAATTCGAATCTCTGCCTGGCCCTCGCCTTTAGGCGAAGTTCCGGTCCGTCGACAAACTCCATAATTTCAGCGACTATGCCGCAACGTGAAATTCTGTCGCTGTCGATGCCAAACATGATGCCGAAAGCACGTTCACTGGCCTTGATACAGTGATAGAGCATCAGCTTTGTGGACTTCTCTCGCACCACCATTGGGAAGTGCTGGCCCGGGTGAATGAAACTCTGATTTTCGAAAAACAGGAGGAAGTCGTCCACAAGTGCGCCATCGTCGAAAAGACCGTGCCCTCGCACTTCTTCCATGTAGTCACCCAAATACTGAAATGTGACATTCCAAATGTTTTTTTTTACCCAAAAAATATAAAAAAAACCCTTAAAAAAACCTGAACCTGACTTTTCTAGATTTTCTAAAAAATTAAACAATAAAATTGAGAAATTAAGAAATTTATTTAATTTAATTTCAATTTAGATTTAAAATCGAAATCATTAAATTTCAATAATTCAATAATTATAAATCTTATTCAAGATGAAGAGAAAGTTATATTTATAACATACGATTGTTGATATTTACTATTTTCTAGAAAAATAAGTTATCATCTACATATTATCTGACATATTTATCTTATTACACCATTACCTTCAACACATTTGATAAAAAAATCTGCTTTAAATCACTTAAATCTGATTAATAAAGATTTGTTCACTCATAATTTGTATTAACCCCTTAGACAATTTGTATTTAAAATTTCATCAAATTCTCTGTGATTGGCTTACCACATAGAACTATTTAAAAAAAAATGTTTTCAGGGTGTAGAACTATGTAGATATCACTAATTTCTCTCTCTTGCCCTCACTCTCCCCCACCCTTTTTTTTTATTTATTTATTGATACAACAGACAGGCAGTTTCCTGATTACATCTGCGACCCATATAATATGTGTGTTGCATAAATGCGATTGTTCAGTTAATTACAATTTTCAACGTAGAATAAATTCATTGTAATTTTTCATATAATAATATCAATATATAATATAAAATGTACAGAATACTAATCAACGATCGTAGTATATCACTATCACTAAAGGACTAAGTTGCACTCTGTATCACAGTTGTTTTTTGTTTATTGAAGTTCATCTAACAAGAACTATCTTTTCCAGTTATTTCAGTTATTTTTCATATTTATTTTATCATTTTTTAAAACGATCCTATCTGATTTAACTAGTTCTTCTTTTGACTAACGACTGTGACTGCAATATTACCTAAATCCTTCATTTCAAAACTCAGTTCTCTTCGGCCAATTAAGTCCTAAAACCACGACTATTTCAGCTCAAGTTAACTATTTTTATGTACTTTTTGTTGCATCTCGCAGCTAAATTGACATTTTTACGGTAAATCCGCACGAATGACGAAGCTAAGTGGATTAGCTAAGTGGCGGTGAGGTTGGCTATCTTCGGTAATTCGGTAATACGCACCAGAACGTCGTAACAGATATCGCGAAGTTCCTTTTCGACCTTTTCCCGGTACTCCTTGGCCATCTGCTGTTTGCGCTCGGAGCCCTCGGTCTTTTGCTCGATAGAGGAAATGACTCGCCACGAGCTACGCCTCGCGCCAACCACGTTCTTGTACGCCACCGAAAGTAGGTTTCTTTCTTCGTTTGACAGTTCCACCGCCGTCTCGGTCACGGCCTTCATCGACGCCGCCATGTCATCGTACCTTTCGGCCTGTTCGGCGAGCTTCGCGCGCTGCACCAATTCCTCCTTGTCCACAGACATTGTGTCGGCTGCAAAACAACGATACATTTCAATTAGTTCCGTTACGTGGGGCAATGTTCTGTTCGTTATTTCACATTCTATTACAGTTTCCTAGACTTATGCTACATTTTATCTTGGTAATTTCGATCGTCAAGTTAATTTTGTTACGTCTTGGAATATTCGAAAATGAGTAATTTTCTCAAGTTACACACTGAGGTAACTTGCAACGAATTTAATTTTAAACTATTTGATTTTTAATTATTTTGTAATTATTGAGTTAGACTAATTTTGGAACTTAATCAAATTAGTAGGAATACTTCACATTTTCACACTATTTTGCCACAAACTTTCAAATAATAACTACTTTAATTTGTTACCACTTAAGATAGCGAATTTTTTTGCCTATTTAAGTGACGAATTGTACCATTTCTCAGTGCGATAATGCAGGGAAATTGTAATAGAATGTTTTTCGTGATGTATCCCCTTTCGTCAGAGAATGTCAAGCATTCGCGGATGAAACATAAAAAATGACGAAGTGTCGCAAAAATTGTCATTTCGGCGACAATGGTCGGCGACGGTGTCAAGCCGTTCGAATCTTTTGACAGTATCGGAATTTGGGGGAGGTGGGGGGAGGGCAATTACAGGTCACAAAAACACCTCGTTTATTCGGAAAAGCGGTGGAACGTAACGAAAGGGCAATCGGCGCCCGGGGAAAAATCAAAGCGAGGCATTGTCTTTGGCGATCGAGTTCGTTTTCCCGCGCTTTTGTGCAAAAAGCACAAAGCCTGCGTGCGCGAGAGCCAACGTGGCGCGACGTTTTTTTTGCCCCAAGGATGCGCGACAAGGCTCCGCGAGCAGATGTTTATCTGGAGCACTGAAACAATGCAAGGGCCAAGGCTAATCACTGAATATGGTAATATCGTCCGACAAGTCGCGCGGTTGATTTCATTCCGACGATTGCAGGTCTAAACGTTTATTAATTACCCGGTATTTTCGATATTCAGTTCCACATTTCCAAACAACGACCTTGCGGTGCACATTTATGGCAGATTTTTGCAATGGCGTCATAATTTCGAGAATTTTAATTTTTTTTATTTGAAATTACATGGATGTCTTAATAGTTGTCTTAATCAATTGATCGAATAACTGATTGCATTAGTTAAGGCTTGAAGTGACAATCGTAAAGTTGTATAAAATGTATTGAATTTCTGAATCTGAATTTACAAAACGATCAATTCTCCAATCACAAATCGAATAACTCCTATTTTCACCGTAGACAAAATCACAGTTGCTGATTTTACAGAATTATTTCTTGCAATCGTTTGTAGAATCCAGAGACTATCATTTTTTGTTAAATAAAAAATTAAACCGTTCGAGTGACGAAGCCACAAGTTCCAACGATAGACAATTCCATAACTCGACAGTCATGGCAGAAAGACGATTTTTTCCACGCCGTTTTAAATTTAAATTTCCGCAATTCCATTTCAAATGTGCTGAATTGCAGAAATGATTGAAACGGTGCGTCGAATCCCCGTTGCAGACACGTAATTACGCTCTAACGTGCGACTGGCCTTGGAACGACCTTGGTCGACCTTGACAAGGTCGCCCGGACTTGACCCCGGCGATCAAAACGGGCGATCGCAGTCTAGTGCCGTCGATTCGCGCGCACACGACGCTCCGGCGTCATTGAGTTAGCATCTCGCTCGATTCGACCTTGCAGCAGTCAATTTTCCCTGCGACTGCGATCGTAATAGTTTTACGAAGGTCGTACAGCGACAGTTGAACTCGACGAAAGACGTCGACCACGCCGACCGGTTTTATAGGGGTCGTAACGTAATCCTCCTTTAAAGGCCACTCGACACTAATTTTACTCCTGGGGTCAGCTATGGAGTCAACGGATTTCCTTACCACGAAGGTCGTCACCTCTCTTCTTCCTCTCTTTGACGAGAAAAAAAAAAAAGATTCTCGGTAAAATTCCACTAATTTTTTTGCAGATTTGTTTATAACAATTTATTAACATTAACTGAGAATCCATAATAATCAATAAACAAAAATGAAAGGACTAAAATAGTGGTAGGTTAAAAAATTAGATCTTAGTATTGCGAAAAAAAGGAACACTTTTTACACCCATACAAATAATAAAGACAATTTATTGGTTGCCAAAATGTCCGGTAAAGGTGGTTCGAGATGTGGTTCGAAAGCGAAGCTGAAAAGTGCGGAACCCGATTTGCATCGGAATGCCGGTGTCGCGGCGGGGTGCGATGACTCACGCACATCGAAAAATGCACCGCGCCGAGCGTCATTCAGCGTTTCTCCCGGCGACTTTCAATGGCCGACACTTCCGGGAATAAGTGACACAGGCGCGCTCGCCTACAATCGGCGGATTTCGAACAATGAGTCACCGCCAATTGACCCGAATAAACGTCACGCGCATTTTATTGATATAAATATTTATTCGACCTACATTTCACGTTAATCAATTGCGACTCGACGTATCGCGGTTCATCAATAAAACGGCTCGGTTGGGCGCCGCTGGCGGAGATTTCACGTTCCGCGGCGAGCGAGCGGATTACGTTTGACGGGCGCCATCTAAGTTGGACGTAAGAATCGCGACGCGTTCGCTTCCGGCTTCATTTATGCGCTTCCGCCGAGCGCCGGATGGGCCGATTGTGCGCCGCATCGGCGTCGCGCAATGTCCATCCCGCTTAAGTGAACGTATCCTTGCTCAGGTTACGATTAATGCGCCGCGCGCGCTTTACATTCAATTTTGTAAGGCGTCAATTAAAGGTGACATTGAACGCTCACGGCAAAGTCGACACGCGCGTTCAAATCCGCGTTCAAATTTCCATTTTTATTTATTTTTTACTTTTGTCATTTTTATTTATTTACAATGTATTCATTTTTTTATTTATTATATTTATTATTATAAATTGTATTATATTTTATTTATTTATTTATTTATTGATACAACAGACAGGCAGTTTCCTGATTACATCTGCGATCCATATAATATGTGTGTTGCATGAATGCGATTGTTCAGTTAATTGCAATTTTCAACGTAGAATAAATTCATTGTAATTTTTCATATAATAATATCAATATGTAATATAAAATGTACAGAATACTAATCAACGATCGTAGTATATCACTATCACT
>JABFPB010003259.1:0-17575 GCA_022817645.1 Ceratoteleas bidentatus
GGGCGGTCGGCTCCGCGAGTGAGCGCGCGCGCGCCAAAAAGCGCGGGAGCGCGAGCGAGACGGAGAGGGCGCGGCGGCGCCAGCGTGGGTCGCGCCGCAGACCGGCGGCGCCGGCGACGGCCGAATCGACGCTCGCCAACAAACGACCCCTTAACCGCGCAAACACCGAATCTCTTTTCCGATCGCCGCCGTCTCGCTGCGGAGCGACGCTCGACCGCACGAATAATTACGCGCGATTATCGTTTTTTCGCGCGATTACCCGGTCAGAGTCGAGAGGCCAGTAATGAGCCGCGTGTACATTGTGCGCGCGGCTTGTTGCGCCCGTTTTTCGCATTCAAATTGACGCGATAAGATCGCGTGGATGGACGGGACACTGGGGATTTGGAGGGGGGGGGGGGAGTGGATTTAGGTGCACCGGAAAAAACGTGTTGAATCAAGAGGGTTATAGCAGTCAAATTAGCAACTAAGTGAAATATTTTAAAATATAAATAAATCGGCAAAAACTGTAGGAAAAAATCGATTAGATTTTTCGTGTCAGGTTAAGTTCACTTGTTCATTTTTTTATTTGTTTATTTAGGTAAAGTGCAATATTAGTAACAATTTGACCCAATCCGTACCGTTTCTGTCTCTGTCTAACACATGGTGAGCAATTGCGAATTGTACATTTACATTAGAATATTTCTTTTGTTTATCCCGTAACAATACACGGAAAAAAAATCTGAAAAATTTTACCAAACTTTTCGGCAAACCGAGGATATAACGACAGCATTCAGCTTTTTTACCAAATTGTTTTAAATTGATTTCCGAATATTTGTCAAATAATAACAAACAGTATTGACCTTTGTTCTAAAGAGTTTGGTAATTTTTGATTTATGTTCTTATATCCTCAGTTTACCGAAAAGTTTGGTAAAATTGTCAGATCTTTTTTTCCGTGTATTTTTCTTTACAGTAACGAATTAAACAAAGCTTTCTCTATAATATATCAGGTTTTAGACAATATCTTAATACTTTTTGTGGTATATTTTTTAATAAAAGTAGCCATCAACCTACCTACTCCATAAGAGCCTATGTAAAGTAGTTGCTTACGAGGCATACTTTGAAGTCATTTTTCTTGAAAATTAGACCCGTAAGACCTGATTTGTATTACAGTTTCGGAAAGCTTATGTTTCAAAGAATTCATTTTGATTATAATAAATAAATTCTTTAACAGTTGACTGTTAAAGAATTTATTTATTAATAAATTCTTAAAGTTTATTTATTAATAAATTCTTCTTAATTCTTAAGTTAAATATGTTGGAACTAATAAGTTGTTCTTACATTGCGGATATGTAACTTTGACATGTATAAAATGTTAGAATTGCATTGACAGATTTCGATGTCAAAATATGAATTTACAACTTATAAATACATTATAATAAACATAATAAAACGTTGTTTAGTGAATTATAGCATGTTAACTTGATTCGATCGGATTATTCTATCCACATTTCGTCCTTTTTGCTGTGGCAAGTATATACATTTCGAATACATTTTGAAACAAAATATTGAGACATGATTTGATTTATAATTTTATTTTATTATCTGATTGACATTTTCCGCGCAACGCTGCAATGGATTAATTGGATTAATTTATTTTACGGTTTAATAACAGTTGCTCAAACTTGTTTCGAGATTTGGATTAATAAAGGCGAAAGAAAATGGTACTATCGCTCTTCGTTGATACGCTCAATCCGTTTCCAGATATTAATTTCTGGTTTAAAATACAGTAGGTTCAATTTGTTCTCAAATAATTAAAATTACCAGTATTTTTTGAAGAATTTTCAAATTCTATTGCTGTAAATAGCTCCATGCGTTAAAAAACTAATTCCGGTAACATTTTCAGCCTTTTAACCATCGAAATATGGCAACAGATTGATATATGTTAATCTTACATATACCAATATGTAATTTAATTTAAGATGATGCCAACATATTTTCATTTGTTAACTTTATTCGAAAAATCTGTCATTCCGACAGATTTTTTTTGTTCGTCCAACAGTTTTTTTGGGGTGATGGAGGGGATTTTTGAATTAGTATTTTGGGATTGCCGTTTGGAATTTGGAAGTATTTGATGGGTGTTAACAAAATTAAGAACCGATTAAAGAATCGATATTTTGTTAGTTTTGTCAGTTTCGTTAGTTTTGTTAGTTTCGTTAGTTTTGTTGGTTTCGTTAGTTTCATTAGTTTTGTTAGTTTCGTTAGTTTCGTTAGTTTTAGAAACGATTCAACAAAGAAACTACCATAAAACTGACCATAAACTAGCACATGTTAATGAAACAATCTTCCATGTCAATTCACTGTTATTCCTCTCTATTAAATACTTGTTACATCAATTTAGAGTAACAAGCATCAACTGCGGATACTTCCGAACGAGCAAAAAACTGGTCCGTTTTGGCAGCGTAATTGTATTTGCGGCCATTAAAATCGGCATTTCAACGCGGCCCATTTGGTTCCCCGTATCGGCAGCGACGCTCTTTTTAAGCGCAAATTCCAGTGGCACTGACACACAACGCCGAGCATCTCGGATTTTCGCGGTCCACCAAGCCATACGCACATTTTTGCGGCGGTCCCGGGAGTTCGGGATTCCGCGGCGCGCGACGCAACTGCAACCAAATCTTCCCGGTTACCATTCGCAAGAAATAATTCCCACCATAATGCGCATTACCATAACTCGTCGATACGGAAATACATCACATTGAGCCCAAACATCTACATTTACTTAGTGACCCGGCGTTCAGCAACGGCGCCACTTTCGAATCGAATAACTGGCGCCGATTCAGCGCCAATTATCCTATATCGCTATTAATCGGCCACGTGCATTATCTCGCGCTTTTCCGCGCGTTTCGCAACGCCGATTTTTCGCCGGCAAAGTCCAACGCGCCGCGACGCAAAAATATTGTCTTTCCATCAAGAACGCGTCTCGCGAATAAAAAAAACCTTTTTTCTCCCCCAAGCGGGAATTTCTCGCTCGGAAAAATATTGCGAAAGACACTCTCTCCGTCTCTCTCTCCCACTCTCTCGAGGGATGGAACGGAGAAATTGGTCGAGACGAAAACATTCGCGCCGATCGAATTTCCAATGTCCATAACGGAGCGGAATCGCAAGGTCGGCTTTCGGGTTCACGTCGCACGGAATTGCGCGACTCGAGAGCCGGGATATTTTCGCCGGCATATTTCGCCGGATAATCGGCGCGACGCGCTCTCGCCCACCTGTAAAAGTTGTCTCCCCGGTTGTCGCGCTCGACTCGCAATCGCACCTGCTACCTGCCTCGCCGGTCCCATCCCGGCGCAAAAAAGTCGATCCTCCCGGCCCGCTTACCGCACACCTTTCGGGCATCCCGAGTAACCGCAGAGGCGTGGCGTGGTCCTAATGTGCAGTGCGTAACGAAACCCAATCAAGCGCCCCGCAAAACGTTCCGATTCCGCAGAAACTCGCGGTTTACGACGCGTCGAAGAGTTCGGTCGACTTTAACCAAATTTTAACATAATTGAAGAATAGAACTAACCAAACCGAAAAGTTGTGAGTCTATTCACTACCACACAAAAAATGTCAAAGTTTGCCTATTTTTCAGCCAAATCCAAGTAAACCTCCCCTTAAGGTTAAATTAATGAAGAACTTGATGAAACTTTAAATCTGGTTTATTTCGAGGCTACTATTTAATTTGCCAAATTCCCAAACATTTCGACTACGTAGAAGCCGAGATATTAAATTCTACTACTATCTCCACTAGAAACTCATCAAGTAATCCCAAAACGATCCCAAAAAGTCTCAAAAATAAATTAAATAAATAAACTGCAAACGGATATTATTACTTCGCGATCACAAAGTCACCGCAATTTTTTTCTCTGGAGCTTTCGTCCATTCGTAAAATATTCGATCAGACGTCTAATTAATGGCAATTATTTAGCCGGCGTATTAAGTTGTGAATAAAGCATGTGAGACGAACGCGATACTATGGCGCGAAAGGCGCGAGCAAAAAGCACTCGTCCATTTCCGCGAGTTATTATTTAAAAGTTAAGTAACGTCGCGCGCGGCCGACGAATTTTTGTAAATAGGTAAGTAAGCCCGAGGCGCTCGTATTATAATTGCATAATTACCGCGCGACGCCCCGCTAATGACCCGAATGAACAATTTACACGCTCGTTGCACACCGACAAGCTCGTCGCGCTTTCTTACGACACTTTTTTCCCCGATTTCCGGCTGAGTTTGAAAGCACGGGTGGAGAAGGCGAAACTTTCGGGCTCAGTTCTAATTTGTTCGATTTAAGCGTTTTTTCTTCTCGGATGAAAACGATCCGTTAATTCCGCAAAAAGAGCAATTCAAGCACTTTATACAAAATCCCATTCTTTTCGTAAAGATTTGCATTGTTTGACAAAGTAGTGCAGTTTAAAGCAGTACGCAAGAATGAGGGATATTTCGGTCTCTCATGTTTAGATACGGAAAAATACCTCCGGAAAAATACCTGCGGTATTTTTTCTTGTAAAAACATTTTGTTTTTAAACACTTTCGGTATCTACTCTGATCAGATGTTTTAAACATACTATATTTGCATGAAATATACCAGAAGCATTCAAACAAATATATTCGATGCAAACATACTACCTATATAAGTAAGAATGTGACGAGTTTTTTTGTGTATTGTTAGGACGTTGTACTGGGAAGGCTGTGAATCGTTCAACTTGTCCAGTCTGAACTGTCTAGTGATTGGGTATATAGTAGATACACTGTGAAACATCTCAGGAGATAAGCTTTTAGGGGTGAACTGTGAAATATTTTGGTGTCAATCTTGAAAAATCAATTCGTTTTGGAGTGAGAATTTAGAGGTTAAAATTATTTTTACTAAAAATATGGTTTGTCTTATCTTCATATGTGTAGAATAATCATCGTACGCTTTTTTTCTCATCAAGTGTGATTTATGTGAAATGAAAATTAAGAACCACGATATTTCAATTATTAGAACAATCAAAGGATTTCACATTTACTTCAGGGAATATCTTTGGTGTGGAATATTCTGGACACCAAAAAGTGTTGAAATTGTCACACTTCAACACTTTTTTAACATCTAATATATAACGGTGTAGTTGTACTGGACCTATTTAGTGAATAATTTCATCTAGTTTATAACTTTCAAATTAATTGTAATAAACAATCTCTTACATTTATTATAACCTAATTTATATAACATTTATTATAACCTATTTTGAATTTAAATATATGATTTAATAAATAATGTACGTTGCAAGAATATACTCGTTTAATGTTGGGTTTGAATGTAGATTACAATTGTAATAAATAATAAGATTATTTAATAAAGTGAGAATCGTAGCCAGGCCTTATTTCTATA
Source organism: Ceratoteleas bidentatus (assembly GCA_022817645.1). Taxonomy (NCBI): domain Eukaryota; kingdom Metazoa; phylum Arthropoda; class Insecta; order Hymenoptera; family Scelionidae; genus Ceratoteleas; species Ceratoteleas bidentatus. The sequence goes on from JABFPB010003259.1 coordinate 5,384, forward strand.
TAAAAAGTAAATATAAACTTAAATCATTTGAAATATTCAATCAAATTCAATAAAATAAATTCTAATGATGTTAATACGAGGAGAAGATATGTGCAACTCAAGGATATAAAATCGGTAAAGTCAATGAGAAGTATAATGGCTCAGGAACAGAATGGCAGACATAAGAACATCAGCATCGCGTGTTTAATTCCCAGTATCAACGAAAAATGTTTTTCACCAAAAAAATGTTTACTCGTATATTAAATTCGTTAAAAAATTTATCACAGACGTGATCACATTTAGCAACATTATATATATTTTATTAAGAAAATGATAAACTAGTCAGTGCCTTTGAAGTTACTTTGATACTAGCTAGTTTTCCTATCAAAGTACTAGACAGTGAATAGTTAAACTTGCCTCTGCCTTTCTAATAACTGAATACAAATTTTACTTGGGACTTTCTGAGATAAATTTTCTATCAGTGCATATTTGGGAAGAGGACATAATATATTTGAGCAAAATATACCGATTTAAACACATTGGTGTATAGTGTGAAAAAATAATTTTTTTTATTTTTTCACAATAATTTTTTTATTTTTTCATACTACTGCTAAATTTCTTTAACAAAATTGCTTATTTTCTAAAAAAAAAACTTGTCCTGTCAACGTGAAACGAGCACATTTTTACTCATCTCCGTCTAAGCCCCGATCCATCTCGCGCATTTCACAAATTCCTTTTACAACCCAGTTGAGACAGCCGTCGGCTGTTGCAAATTGGGCAACGCAGTTTGCGCTCCGAACTCCGTCAACTAGACGTAATGCTCTTGTCGCGGACGATATTTAGCGTCGTCCTTCGTTATCACGCGCCTCGTATTTATCGAGAGCAGCTGCGCTTCATTAGTATTAGCCTTCTTCGTGCACTTCTCGCACGCGTTTTCCTTCGCATTTGTCCGTGCGTATAATTGACGCCGCTAGGATTACGCGCGTTCGCGCCGACCTTTCCCGCTAATTGCGTCGTGTCCGACATCCGTCGGGCACACTTTTTGCGCCACTCCGCCCAAGTGGAATTTCATCCAGGCCGGAGCCTCTTGTCGCTTTTTTCCTTATTTACGACGCCACGAAATCCACTTGTAAATCGTGAAAATCGCGTCGAAAAATGCTGACGAGCGGTGTCAGGGTTTTTTTCGGGCGGAACCGGTCGAAGTGATTGGCGTGGGTTTCAGGTGGCCCGGAATTTGGACAACGGGAAATCGATGCGCGCGAAGCGGTGTCACCGGCTTTTCCCCTTTTCGCGCGTACAGCGCGCTCGATTTTGTCGAGCGCAAATACACGGCCAAACAGGACCCGGCGCCTATTTCCGCACGGTCATTCCACATGTATTGCCTGTACGTCCGTCATCGCATTATTGTTCCAGCGGCATTACGTTAAATCGAGCGCAACACGGTTTACGAGATGCGGGTGTCATATTTATTCTAGGCGAACGTTTCCGTCGATAACTCACGCTGAAATTTCGACGAATATGAACACTCGTGTCGCCGAGTCTGCGATTTTGATTAACCAAAATCTCGTTCTTTCGACCCAATTCAGCCCGGATTCTCCTACATTATATTCTACTTCCATCTTTCTTCCAACTAGACAAAATCATAAAAATCTTTTGGCTTATCTGCATAAAAAATAAACTTCTTCACCACAGGGCGGAAAAGTACCACTTTGCGCCCGGTGTACGAGTACGAAAGAGTTCATTTGTTATCAAGTAAAAAAACCTTATTTTTCGATACGATAAAAAATGCGCAGTTTTCCAGAAATAACACTCCAGAAGCGTTGAATCATTTGGAAGTTACGTCGATTTCAAATTCAAAACTGGAATCGGTAAAAAATCTTAATGAATCGAAAACGTCGCAATACACTAGCACAATGCATTCCCGGATACAATATTAGTTAACAAACGTGCGCCGCGCGTTAATATATATCAGTGGGACAATTGCGAATTCGTTTCATCATCGTGTCGTGTATTCGCGGCTCGCACGTTCAAAAACACGCGTAACCCGAGGTGGTGGGGCGCGGACGACGCGACAGTGCGGCGTCGAATCTTAGCTTGCATCGTCACAGCTGGTGACCGAGCGAAACCCGCGTCGACTCTATTTTTCTCTCATTCGTCCGAGAGTCGCGTCGCACGTGATATAAAAAGGCGCGCGTATGCATGCATGAGTCAAGCGCGCTCGGAGATATATCTCGCCCATTATTTATACTCTAATGTAAGACTCTTTAAATGCAAACGCGCCGTCTTCCTCCATTATGCATCCGCGTTTTACTCCAGTTATCGAATCCTTCCCTTATTGCTTTATTTCAGCTTTGGTGGCGCCACTGGTCAAGTAAAAATTTTGCCCAGTTTCTAGAAAGACTGTAGCCAGTTTAACTGTTTTCTGTTAAAAGCTACATGTATACTACAACGTTCCAAATCGCATTTCATTTAAAATTTGCCGATATCGTAATGCCTCGATCTTTTTTGCAATTTCCTCCGGTTTCCGCTCCTTCAGGTAACCATTGTCTTCGTTTAAGCAGCAGTGCATCTGAGAAACAAAATGTTTTTGAATTAATACTTTTTTTAAACACAATTAGAAACATAGATACATACCATCAAGACTGAAAATCGAGATCCATAGCTCCAAAGCCCTCGAGGTTCTTATGCACCTAAAAAATGGCCATGCATAACCTAACGACATAATTTGGGGTTCCACTGTAATTTTTCAGTTTCCTCTTGCAGCGACCCAAACGGCCCGTGACGTAACAGAAAATAACTTAACCCCGACGCGAAGTGAGTCAAACCCTCCTCGTGACGAGCAAATTAAAAGCGTCGTGAATCCGGGGCGAAAAAACGACGCCAAAAGCGAAATCGGTTACAATGACACAACTTTTTGCGCCGGCGTGCTACGGGACCATCTGGCTGGCGCCAAGCGTCCCGCATCCCGGCGTTCAAACGAGAGGCACGTCGTAACTCTGCCGCTAACTTGTGTCTGCTCGTCCTTGTCCCGGCGAGTTTCGGGGCGAACTTTAAAGAGCGTCGCTATTTCCAAGCGGATTTCGCCGAAAAGCCCCGACTTTCGTTCGCGAAAAGAAACGTGCCGCGAATACGTCGCGGCTCATCGCTGCCTCCTTTCACGCTTATTTCGTCGGTCGAGCGAAAACCCGGGGCCGAAATTCGCGCAAATGAAATTAAGCCGTCATTAGCGCAATCTCGGCGATCTCGGGTCGACAACGCAAACGGCGTGACCGTGTGACTGGACGATTACACAGTCGCACCTGTGACCCGCGTCTATGCATATGAAGCTCGACAAATTACCATAATTCTTATGACTTAAACATACGAGCATGCATTGCGCGCCGCTAACCACATGGCCTCTTCGGCGATCGTATTTTCGGTCGGCGCTTAACGAGCGTCGTCGGGTTATCGCTGAAAATAGTCCGGCGCAGTTTTCGAATCGACGTCACGTTGATTCGGCGCGAAAATTCGCCTAATCGGACTTGAAACATGTGTTCGCGCCCGGCACATCCGGAAGATCCTCTGGGGTCCAGAAATAGCCGCGCGATCTGATCAAAGTCTTTCTAAATGTAGGCCCGCCGCGGTTAATTAAAAACAGACTCGCGCAGATCATTAACTCGGGCTTTCGCTTTTTTCCCGTCTATCCGCTGGGATGTATTTTCGGATTAAACGGCGACGAGTTGGACGGAGATTCCGGGCGAACAAAACGCTCCTAATGGCCGCGGGGCGGGGCGCGAAGTACCGCCGACTTTCCCCATGTCAAATTAAGTACAAACTGCGATCACTTAAGAAACATTTAGGCAGAAAACGGGCGCTTAGCGGCACCCTCGCAACAGCTGAGAGTGCATAGGAAGTGGCGCCCAACTAGGGGCCCTCCCGAGCGCCGGAAGAAGCCAGACATGTGTCGCGTTATCATCGTCGCCGGCCTAGGAGGGCTACCACAGCCAGTTGCAACTAATTAACCATTCGCGCAAGCTGTCGTCACAGGCGATCGCGCGACAGGCGATACTCTATCTGCCCGCCTTAATGGTTCCCACTTGGCACGCCGTAACACCCTTGCGTTTATGAGCAATAATCGAAAGAAGCGCGGCCTAATGACCAATCCTGTTTGCGATCCATTGATGGCTCTATAATCTTGAAAACCTTGTCGTCACACCAAAATGAATCAAAGTAGTCATTTAGATATGGAGGATTGTCGATTTACACTTGTGGGTCTAAATGGGTCTAGAAATTTTGACAAAATGATGCCCGAGAAACAGCCGATCTGTGGTCAAAGTTTCCTCGAAATCGTTCGCACCGTTTCCTAGAAAATAAGTTTTGAAAATCATCTTTAAGTTAGTAGGTTTCAGATATCTAAAACAGGAAAATACTAAGTTCTAGCTGAGAGATTTTGAAAACTACCTTTCTCAATCCAAAAGTCTCAATCAGACCTCCGATCCACTATCACAAAATTGTTTCCACCTATAAATCCCAAAACCCATTAGTCAAACAGCCCACGACAATCAAAACCCATTTGTCTCTTTCTCGTTCTTGCCCCACCCACTCCTTCCCACCCATCCCAATCACAATATCTCCAGCGATCTCGCAGGGTTAGTAGTACGCTCGCTACTGACAGATGGCCAGTAGGTACAAAAGCCACTCTCATCATTTCTCCCGGTGATAACGGGCCAACTCGCCCACTTACACACATTCGTAGATACACAAATGCGCGTCGACTGCCAGCTGTTTCCTCCGCTCGAATAGAAGGAAACTCTTTCAGCCGACGAATCGTAGCTCCCAGAGCAATCGCAGTCCCCCAACTCTAATCAGACCCGAGCCTCCCCGTGACAGCGTCTCTAATGTCCAACTTCGTTTTATGTTCTAGCGGGAACCATGACGGACCCAGACTCGGAACGGGACGCCGGATTCTGCAGTGGCGCCGACGAGGATGACCTGTCGGTGCTGCATTCGCCTTCGGCTTCGGAGGATAGCGTCGAGGTGAACGTCACGACGATATCGTCGCTGCGCCACAAACGCAAGTCCGTGGAGCCGAAGAAGTTCGACGAGCTGACGGACGCCAGGCCCCTGAAGAAGAGGCGTCGGTACGAGACGGAGACTTCCATCTGCGATGAGGAGTCCAGGTCGGCAGGATCGCCCAGTCCGTTCCGGCCTTGGAGCGCCAGCAGCTCTGCGGAGGCGAAGAAGAACTGTTCCCAAAAGCCGGTGGTGATTAAGCAGGAGGTCCCAACCAGCAAGGTCGAGGAAGAGGAAGCTGGGATGATACCGGCCTCGAAGAGTCCGGAACCGGAGGAAGCGGAGAACCTGACGCTGGAGGTCAAGAGGGAGGAAGAGGTTCTGTCTCGGTTGAGGGAGGACCAGCCGAAGAACGTGGCCAAGTTCCGGTCATCGGTGCTGCAGAGGCGGGAACAGAGGAGGCAGGTGGAACCGATTGCTTTGCCGCCGGTGCATCTGGATTCGAGGTTGCACCAGGAGGAACCGTTGTCTTTGGTGTTGCGGAGTCAGTATCCGCCTAGGGTACCTTCCCATCCAGCGGTCAACAGTGGCTTTGAGAGACCCAACGTGCCGTTCTCGTTGTCCTCCTCGTTGTCGTCGGTTTCTTCAACCTCGACGTCTTCGTGTTCGATGGGAAATGGAGTGTCGAGCCAACCAAGGGTCAGCAATGGGGTTTACTCGACGCCAACCAAGAACTCGATGAAGACTGCGTCTGAGGGTCAACAAGGGAGGCAGCAGTCGGGTCAGCAGAGGAACTACAAGAACATGACGAGGGAAAGAAGGATAGAGGCGAATGCCAGGGAGAGGACCAGAGTGCACACCATCAGCGCGGCGTTCGACACTCTGAGGAAGGCGATCCCGGCGTACTCGCACAACCAGAAGCTGTCCAAGCTGTCGGTTCTGAGGATCGCGTGCAGCTACATTTTGACCCTTGGGAAGATCATCGATAAGAGCGAGGGTGAGGAGGACAAAGGCAGGGATTCACTGGAGTCCTGCGTGGACCTGGTTTCGAGGACGATCCAGACAGAGGGTAAACTGAGGAAGAAGAAGGAGGACTGATCGCATTGTGATGAACTGTAAACTGCGGAATTGTCTTGCCATAAGAGGACGATTTAGGCTAAGGGGTGGATGTGGGAGTGGATGGAGTGAGAGAAGAGAAATGTGGTTTCGATGTTCAATGACTCGACTTGGGTTTTTGTTCCTGGAGAATGGTGTGATGTTCGCAGTTGGAGAAAATTTTATAGTAAATTTGCGAATTAATACGATGTCAAGCGAAATGGTGGGAAGATGATAATTCAGGGAGATTGCTGACACTGAAAAAACTTATGATGGGAAGTAGGGGTGCATATTTGTTTTAAGTGTAATGTATGGTTAATTGAGGGTAATAGAGATAGAATATCACTTCTTTACAACACGACGTATTCTTAACACAAGAGTTTGTGTCAGGTGTACATCATTTACCATACTAGTATGCTTGCCACAATGAGCCTTTTTCAGTGTAGTTAGAGGAGTACTAAGGTCGATAAAATGGATCTATGCTTAACACATGTAAAAGTAACTGTCTAGTGATACGTTTACTTAAAAATTATTCTCCACGCCATAATGAATTCAAGCGCAAAATTTTAACTTAAGTGCATCAATCCGAAAATTGCCTGTCAAATTTGCGGCAGTGTATAAATGTAACATATTTATTTCCGTTTGGTAATCGTCTATAATTATGTTCGAGATATTTATTTTGTTCAACCAACGATATTACAGAATTATTTATTTTTTATAATTAGATGTAAAAAAAATATATTGTATTCCAGTGAAATATCAATGAAGTGCCAAAAAGTACGGACTCTTTCTTTCAGTTATGAACGTCATTTTTGCTCCTATTTGCAACTGAAATCCCTTGTTCTGCGCCAAGCGATTGTCTATTACGATGTTAATAAATAATAAAATGCAGCAAATGCGACACCGAAACCCGACTGTTGATATCGTTAATGTTAATGCATCAATACAATTCCGCGATTCCACTCATTAATGCTAATTATAAAAAGCTCTTATCTTAAAGAAACTTTAAATTATTGTAATCTTAATTACACATTCTTCAGCAAAACCAGTATCAATTAAAATAACCAATATTGCATGTTGCAAAGTAGATACGACGTTTTATAACATAACATAACTTCAATGGGGCAGAATGACTTGCAAAATATGCATCCGTTTTGCCATTGAAGTGTATGTGATCCAATTTTTCATTTATACTAAAAGATAACACTTCGCGCATACTTGAGTCTACAAAAAGTGAATGTTTTGTAAACTAACGGAACTTGTGTAAAATACGTAATTCAATAAAATCTCCACATTTGCATATGATCGTTTTTTATAATAACTACGATAACAACTTTTCTAATTTTCACGATTGTACTCTGACCTAAGAATTTCTCATTCGGCGAATCGAAATAAAATTTTATCAATCCACAATTCTGGCTCATTTTTATTCATTTCGTTGTATAAGCAGTGTAAGGATGCTTCGAAGGCAAATAATACTTAGTAATTTAATCGAAAAACAATTAAGAAAACAATTAAATTAACCAAACGATTGTTCTGAACAAAAAGGCGAAAATCGAAACTTTGATACCGAACGTGAGAGAGAAAGAGACTTGACTTTCTTTGTATTAACATTAAACGAATCATGCGTGAATTGTGCCTGTTACCGTGTAAATATTGAAATTAGTGTCATAAAGAAAACGAATGATTACAAGCAGTAATCCTGTAAATCCGTAATTAGTAAGTTCGCGTTTGTATGACGATTATTTTTTAGACCGATTATTTCCTACAATATACTGTACCTATACGTCAAAGTAAAGAAGAACCTTATTAGAATCTAAGTTACAATAAATCACTTTTAAACTTAAATAGAAGTCACATTTTCATTTCCTTCCCCACCATTTTTCATTTTCTATCCACTAGTTCGACAAAAATTTTAGTGCCAAACATTTTTCAAAAAGCGGCTGATTTTGTAGCCATTATTTCAATGTAAAATGTCAGCACCGAACATTAAAATTGTTCGGAATTTCGGAAAAATCTTAAAAAAGAATCGTCAATTGTCGTTCGGCCTTTGATCATGCATTTAACGCAGTCATGCGAGCCGAAATTTCATCGCGAAAAAGTTGTTTAATTGATTAATTTCCTTTTGTTCGTCGCGATTATCTGCAAAGCCTTTGAGAGTTATCGTACATTAAATATTTTCGGAATTCAAACAACGACAGCGGCATACACTACGCGCTGCAGCTTTACACAAAACAATATCCGAAGTTAATACGTACGCCTGTGAATTTAATTTCCAATTGTTCATTCTGGTATTCACTTCAGATAACCCGAAATAAGCGTCGCCCGAAAAATGTGTCACAATCGATCTGATCAACTCGTTGCTTAATGCTAAATTGCCGTTATAATTGAAAATCAAGTTAGATTAAAAATCGCAATCCAAATACGGCATTGAAAAGCGACCGTCGCGATTTAGAATACTGCGATTCTTATCTTACACCGTTAAAAATTGATGATAAATTTAAGTAAGTATGACAAGTTCACAATTCCAATGATATTCCTATGTTTCTAAGGATTAAAGCATTTTCGTTTTTGGTTTTCATTTACCATAAAGCAAAATGAGAACCGTAGTGAAAATTGGAATATACTGGTGACATAGGAAACATATAATATATTTATTTCTATATATAAATAATATATTGTAACTTTTATATATTGTAACTTTTGCAACATATTTTTATAATTCTAATTATTGCATTATATTGGGAATATATTGAGAATATGTTGGAAATATATCGGGCATATTCTTCTTTTTACTAGAAAAGTAAATGAATCTTAATTTTAGTCAAATTCTAACCTATAAATTCTAACTTACAACTTATTACATCTTCACTCTTGCGAGAACTGTCAAATGTGAGTGTATCGTTTTGTACAAATTTAAATAGTGGGTAGTTATAGTGTTATTTATGAATGAACAACAGTATAGCTGTAATGAAAACTAATATAAAAATATATATACATGGCCCTCAGTAAAAAAAGAAGTCTTACATTAAAATAATAATCTAACATTTAACAAATTTAATTGAAGTAATTCTTTAAACCTGTTTAGCATATTAATAAATTGATCAATCTCCCTATGTTAATCAACAAAATTACGGCTTATTCACAACACAAAAGTTTGACCATTTTTTTTACATTTCGTAAATAGTCAAATAAAACCTCAAACCGAGTTTGTTTATAAATGAGATGCTAGATGTCACTTCTTAACATGCAGCTTGTTAAAATTCAAAAGATTTCTACTTCATTAACAGATTATTAAAATTTCTCAACTTGGTTCGCTTAAATTTCATGTACATTTTCTGAAAATGTATTTACCTACATAAACAGGGGATCGATATATTTTAATAAACCAGGTATGTTTTTTTCAAAACTGGAATTTAATTTTCAGCGACCGTTCGCCATTATCTGATAAAACCGTGACAATTTTTCGTCGAAAAGCAAGTGTGGCTCCAAATTGGCGATTTAACTTATTAAAATTTTACATTTTTTTCTCTCCCTGTAAAACTTTACAATCGCCACTTGAAAGCTCGCATTATCAATATCGTGCACTTCCCCGACGATATGAATATTTCGATGTATTCAGGTGTCTCAAGTTTCATTGCCAGACCAGTCCTTTGTAAATCACCGTACCTTTATATCATCCACACGTATAACTCACGCGTACGATGAATAGCGATTCTTTTGGCGTTTTCCTCCCGTTTCACACCCGTTTAAATCGCCCTCTGAAAAGTCGAAAAAATAACTTCACAGCCTCGTACCTTTGCTCAGCCCATTTCCAAAGATCACTATCTCAAGTCCGCGATCTGGAATTATAAAAATTATTTGCCTATCCTCTTACGATTTCCAACGCGTCAAACCGTGTCGCTATCTCCGGGATGCCGATTTTTGAAACCTTTCAAGTGTACCCACACCTTGCTAACGAGTCACTAACCTTTTTTCCCATGGCGAGCGCGTTTTTGCCCAGCTGCTAATTGATTTTAATTACAACGGGCACCGCTCCCCCCTCCAGAACAAAAAAAAGCGAAATTTCATTAAACCGAACGAAAAGGAGCAAGCCAACGAACGCATTAAGAGTGCTCCACTTGAAAAGCGCGAGCAAAACTTGGCGGCGCAGAAAAAACGTAATCAATTAATTCGATACGTTTCGCCGGGGCAAAAACGTTTAATTGATTGACATGGAAATGTTATCTTCGCACGCAATTATTTCCGCTTTTTATTCGTTTGAATGAGAAAGCGAGCGCGATTTTTATGCGCCGATACCATCGACGAAACAGTGACGAGGGATCGATGCGGCGCAAGCGATAACATACGTCTTGTGCGCGCAAAGAAGGTGCATGTCTGCTTAATAAAGAAGCGACGCTGCGAAAGCACCTGCGGTGCGCTTCATTTTTTCGCCCGGCCAATTTATAATTTCGCTCGCTTCTTGTCCGCAAAAATTAACGCCCCGCCGTCCTAAGTCAATTTGTACGGAAATTAGTTTGCGCGCGCGCTTTTTGCCGGGATCGATGGCCCCGGCAAAAAATTTTTCGCCGCGACAATAACTCAATAACAAATAACGCGAAACCGTCACTTTTTCCGCTCGTTCGACACGCCGGCGTTATTCGAACCCGTTTCCCCGGAGTGTCGAGTATATTTTCGGAAACGCTGTTTGAGCGAGCGAACTCCTTATTTGCAGATCAGATAAAAGATTTCTCACGTTATAACGCGAGTGGGCAGAGAGATTATGATACTTTCGGGACCATCTGCGGCGTTCGTTTTGATATCTGCATATCAATGACGAGCGTGTAGTGGAGGTCGAGATACCGCCTTGGAGAAGGCCAATTCGGCGAGGGAGATTACGCGCGAGTTGGTAAAGGGAGAATTACGGCGGCCGCGGAATTAGTTAATTAATGCGCGGAAAGAAATGACTGTGGCAATTTACTAGATTCATTATGATTATAGGATACCTTTGTGAAAAAAATGTTTTTAAAAACTTCAACTCATTATCTGTTTGGCTTGTGCTTACAATATTTTATGTACGACGCAAAGTTATCGAGATATTAAATGTCAAAAATATCAGTTTTTCCGTTTTAGTGGCAATTTCATATCGATATACCTCGAACTAGTTTTAGATTAATAAAAAATATTTCTATTTTGAGGTTAGAGTTCAGCATACATTACCGAAGATTCGAGTAAAAATTGATGAAGTATAATTTCTAACATAGAAGTCTGAAAATTACCAAACCGGTATAGTAAAATTTACCTTCGTGAAGAAAATATAAATAGATTTCAGTAGTTGTATATACTATTTTTTTATACTGCGTCATAATTTGTTATATTTACGTACACACACATTGTTTACACTGTTTTATCTTGTTTGATAGATTTATGGTTGTTTCTCATGTCGCAAACATGTTTTCATTTTTATCCACACTCTCTTATTCACTCATTTTCCTCTTTGCAGTAAAGACATTACGAAACGTTCGTAACGTCACAGTAATTTCATATCTCATATATATTGTCCCCGTTAGAACGAGATGTATATTATACATATATTAGATGGACATTCGTACATAAAATAGATATATACATATAATATACATATATTATACATATATTAGATGTATGTCAAATTGATGTTCTATCTGGGTGTCGCAATAATACAAGTTCGCATGCATAATCGGGTAGCAAACTGTGCTTGAAACTGATATGTAATCTGACGCCACGTTGTGGCTAAAAAGTGAATTGCCAGTAATACGGTTGCGGACCTAACCTCCAAGTCACGTACACTCTTCGTCCTGCTAGTATTTCCGCGCAACCATAAATTTGCCCTGGTAATTGAAGGATAGTACACTCTAAAAATATCTATTAATGGTAAACCGAAAATCGTTTAAATCTGTTCCTTTTATCTTTAAATGATTCATTTATTTAACAAAGGATCGCAATATTCTGCAAAACAATATGTTTGGGGCAGGTATTTGAATGTATTTCTAGTTTAAGTTTGTTCCATTTTTTTTAAACGCACATATAAATACGACATTTAGGCGTATTATTCTAGTAATATTGGTACCCATATAGACATCGAACGTGGAATCCATGTGGATTCTA
>JABFPB010003260.1:0-17516 GCA_022817645.1 Ceratoteleas bidentatus
TATGTTTTTGTTATATATTTTTTAGCTAACCAATTTAGCGCATTTTCGAAATGGGAAAACAAATGTGGTAAATTAAGTGATTCCCTGCTTTAAGGATACAGGAGAATACCTCCTGATCCTTATAGCACGATTTTGTATCCTCCTGAATCCTTATAACAGGGAATGGGTTAATAATACAAATGTATTAAGGGGAGGATATCGTGAGTTTATATTATATATAGTGACTACCCTGATAAATTAACGATACTGGCTGATATTTTGATTTATTTAGTGTTATAACGAAGTGCCTAAAGTGACATAAGTTGCCCCCTTTCGAGATATCGACTCCATAGTACTAGAACTGCAGTATCAAAATTTTGAGTTGAAATTTTGAAAAATGTACAAATTGTTTAGAAAAAAAATCGAGCTTCCTTTTTATTTTGTGTGAAAATTGTTTTTTAGTCAAAAGCTCAATATACCCTTCCCTTAATATTAGGCATTTATTCTAAAAGGCACAAAATTTTCTCTCATTCAAATGAGAATGTTTTAAAACTGGTGCCGATTGAAATGCAATACAATGTCGATATTATTAGAAGGATTTTCAACTACATGGATACCAATTTCATAGGAAATAGTCAGAGTGAAGAAGTGTGAGGTGTTCTAGGCACAGAATTTCATGGAATTTCAGTCATGAATTGGTATAAATTGGTATATAAGATAGTGACTTTTTAATTTTGCTTTCAAAAATTGAAAACAATAAAATAACAATTGCTAGCAAGGCATAACTAAAATTCTAGTTATATGAGTTATTTAATTACTTAATTGTTTTGGGAATTGAAAATACATTAGCCTTATAATTCTTTTATTTCAAACATATAAAATATGTCTATTCATTCAAAAAAGAAAAATTAAAAAAAAATACTGAATATATATTGCTAAAAATATGTTGGTAATATATTAGAATTGTTTCCGAAATTTTTACTTATATAGCAAACATTTCTTTTGTCACTGCAGTTACAAGAAAAAAGAGATAACCCGAGAAGTGATAGATTCTTGTAAGATTATAATATATTATTTTTAAAAACTAAAAAGTTTTAATTAATTAAGATTTTATTAATGTGTGTATGTTAAAAAGCATTTGTATGAAATTGTTTATTATTATTTATAAAAAAATAATTGAATATTTACAAATTTCCAACCATTAAATGAATAGAACAAACAGTATTTTGTTTTACAGTATAAAGCTGCTGAATCATTTCTTGCATCAATGAAAATCTTAACAGATTGCCTTTCTTAAAGATAATAATTCACTGGACATAAAGGTCAAATTCTCGAATTTTAATAAAATAATTATACTTATTTGTAAAAATTCTGTTTTTTTATATTAACATTGAATAAATTAAACATCGCGTAAAAATAACATATTTACAAAATGATTGCTTTTACAATGATTACATATCTTATCCTTGTGCTTTAATTACACCGGAAGTATAGTCGACCTGTAATATAATTGCTTTTTCAGAATTAATTTACCGTTTATGACACTTAAGTGCAACATATAAATGCTTCATTGGTACATTAGTCACTTTTACGCTGTTTGCAATCGGTGTAATTTGAAACTTCAGGAAGAAACATAAATTGAAGATTTTCCTGGTTGTAACATTTGCAACGGAGAAAATACTTGCGTCATAGAAAAAAGCAAATATATTTTGTAGCTCGTTTTAATTTTTTTCATAATTTATTATTTTATTACATCAATTGACTATTATTTTCGAACATACATCTCTGCGTTACATTAGAAATGTAAAATCACCAGTTTTCGATACGAGTATGCAATTTTCTTATTTTTTTCCAACTTTTAGATTAAATATATGTAAAACATAAGTTGTATCTTCCTCTTCTTACGCTTTTTAAATGCTCAACAAGTGAATAATTAATCAGATAAGACCGAGCATGTAAATATTAGTCGAATTTTTTCTAGAAGTTCTTTTTGTTGCAAAAAAGTTGTACTCACAACAAACCGTTTAGTTGCACGTTCTAAGTACAGATTCACACAACAGCTGAATTTAACAAAAGTTAAAAAGATTATAACCGAAATTTCCAAAATCAGAATGTCATAACTATGTCTCATAATAACTGAATATTATTTACAAATTGATAGCAATAACAAACAACTTTTATCACTTTGATAGCAAACAAACAACATTAAGGAACAAATATTTGTGGAATAAATATATATCGTTTTAATCGACCGAAATCATTTTCAAACACTGTCCTTTATTAGAATTATTATTTAAACAAATTACTAATTTTAATCAAAATCTGAGTAGTTAATTAGAAAACGATTTAAATATTAAAAATAATAATATAAAATTATGTACTGCCATACCTTTATATATATTTTCGTATATATCGAACGAATTTCCTTGAACACTTTTGAAAAAACTTCAAACAATCCCAATAAAACAATGAAATTACGAATAATTCTGCTTACAGGTTGATTTCAATTAAAACCACCGAAGCTATACTATAATACAGCCGGTTCTTCCACAGCGAGTATTACTTTAATGAAAACACACAATTGAGCTCTAACCCAAACAATTCTTCGATTTCAGTGTTTGTAATAAACGTTGGACCTTCATCGGCCAGACACACATTTGTCATCTCGTTGCATTTTATAAGCGAACAATGACACCGAATTGAACACTCGGCGGAGAATACCGGGACTTTGATATTGTCATTAATACAATCAGTTGTGTGAATTAGACAAAACCAACTTCGTTTTAGCTACTTAGTTTCTAATTTTTTGAATTAAAAAACACCTTTTTAAATAATTATTTAATGACGAAAACATATTTATTTATCGGAGACTAATATGTTTGCCTAATTAATATTTTGTGACATACTAAGAATGAGGTGAAAACTGTAATTATGAATTCAAAGAAATCATTTTGAAATGGGAGATATTTCGTATTTTCGTGAGAAATTTCGAAACTTTTACAAAGCTAATTGCCAACCAATTGGAAGTTTTCCGGAAAATTCATTTGTGGCGTCACTTTCATTTGATAGTTAAATGGCGCACTGAGTCGCTAGTATTACACTTTCAAACACACATTCAATATTCATGAACTTCTTTGTTTGCTTTTTTATCCAGCCTGGGGATAATTATTCGTCCGATAACTTTTCGAAATATTCATTTTTATGTTCAGAATTAAAGTTTCGGATTTGTTTGTTTGTTTTTAACCGAATGTTAAATCGGTTAAGAAATCAAAAACATTAATGTTTTCTCATCAAATATAACTACATGTTTTTGTCAGAGAATGGAACTTGTTTGTGGAAAAGAATGCCCTTTGAAAAAGAAAGTTGTATATTTTATGCTCGGGGCGAGCTATTTGTGAATCCGACACTGAGTTACACTGGAATTTCATGATCAGATAGTAGTGATCTTCTAGAGGGAAGATAAAAGTAATTGAATACCGTTCTGTTTATAGTAGAGCCTCTTATTTCATTTGAAATAGTGTTATTAATACATTAGAAAGCTACTGCAAAAAGAGTTGTGTAATTAGATATATTTTAACATACAATTTCATCCACTTTTTTATATTTACCACGCTTTATGTATTATAGTGTGGTAAATATAATAATATAATATATCTCCACCCCTTCACTAAGTATTTTAATACTGAGATTTATTAAAATATTAAAGTATTAAAATATTTTAATTATTCCTCCAGAATAAGTTTCCCTTAGAACTTATGCATTCCATGAAAGTTTTTTTAATAATGCATAATAATGTTTTTTTTAATAATGTTTCATATTATGCATGATAGTGCACGTTTCAACAAAATTAAACTATTACTAAATCATTTCTAAATTTTTATTTAAGTAATCCTTTCATTCATTGTGATTTGTGTCATTATGACACACTCGAACCCACTCTGCAAATTTCAGACTAATGTCTCAATAACTAATTGTAATTATTACAAAACTTCGACCCCATTTTTTTATTTTCAACATTCCCCTCCCCATCGTTTTAAATCATAACATTTAACACTCAATGAAGTGTCAAATTGGCCTTGACTTTATTCCCTGAATAAAAAAAGCAGCAAAAGCTATGCGTTTATCGTTCAATCGATGAGAAATGCACAGCGAATAATTGGTACATAAATATAATTTAATTTAAAAAAACCTATATTTGGGCCGTACATTTTGTTTCGCTAATTTCCATGTACGTTTTAGATCTGCTTTTTTACAACCATTTTTATTTGTAGATGCTCGATATTCCACTTGTTTGATAATTTAACGTTACTATTTATGGAAATACGTGAAAATAAATATATAGGCCTTGTATGGTCATATTTGTTTTATATGTGGCTTTATATTTAATGTCAATCCTTTAATATTAATTCTTATAGTAGAATATGTTATATGATATTTTTATTCTTATATGATGTTATAATATTTTTAATAGTACTTTTATGTACAAAAAATTTTCAAAAAATTCGATTGAAAAGTTTTGTTCTACTTTGTCTACCAAAAAAGTAGATTCACAACTGCAAGCATTGACAATTAATATTCTTAAATTTGAATATTATGAAAATATGATTTTGTAATATCTCAAGGCGTTAGTAAAGAAATTATAACAATGATTAAACCAATATTTCCAAATAAAACTCAGGGCTACTGAATGTAGATTCTTAGCTACATTGTAATCTACCTTTTATAAATTATATTGCATGTCCCCCTTTCCTCACAACACACGAGTGGGTAACCTTAAGGTGAGGTAAGGTAAGTCTGGAGAACCGGAGTTAGTGTCTTATTGATTTATTATTCAGAAGTTTATTTTTACTTCTTTTAATTATATCCCACCGATTCCTTGACAATGGGAGATTACATTAAATGAAAAATATTTCACTGTTATTAAAACATTACCAAAACTCATATTTTTCATAGAATGTAATCTCCCAAAATATTTCAGTAAATTTTATCGCATCATTTAAGAATCGCGAAGAATATTTCCTATCTAATCGAAATTAGTATAACTCCAACAACATTTTCCCAGATGATTTAATAAATTTTACTAGACAATAATAAAATTTCCTGTAACATGCAGTAATATCTTCTTTAAAGATATAGTAATTTTGCCCAAAATTTACTGGAAATATAGTATAATTTTTCATAGAATATTTTTCTCAGTGTAGAGTCTTCTTCTGCCAACCGTACCTTTGTTTGCAGCAATGTTGACAAACGGCTGACAAGCCGGGTGGTGTTTGCTGAAGTCAACCTGTTTGAGGTCCTTGGGTTCCGGCTGGCTGGTTGTCACTTGGTTGATGTTGTTGGTCGCGTTGTTCTGTCCGTGCAGAGCGCTGTTGTCGATCGTTCGGAACGCCTGCTTGGGGTCTTCCTGCTTGCGCGGGTACCGGAGGTAGAAGAAGTTGTCGTCGTGAGAGGGCGGGCTGAACGAGCTATCGTCGAAATCGAATCTGCAAGTCAAAGTCGCGTGCTCGTGAGTCGCGAGTCATCAGCCCGATTCCGCGGGAACGCCGCTCGGACGCCGCTCAAAATTGTGACGAAAAATGCCCCGATAAGCGCGTTATCTAAGTGATCCAAACGAACACGGCAGTCAACCGTACTGCCCTCGATTAGTTGGCAGCGACTTGGCGAACACAGTTTCGCATATAGAGCGCGGACTTGGTCGATCGCTTTTTGTTGCGCGGACGCAATTCGAGCAACGGGATGTGTTTAGGTGGCGATTTTGGAGGGAGGGAGGGAGCTGAATTGAAGTTTCGGATGGGGCGGGTTGCGGAATGTGGATTGTCAGCGGTTTGAGGTGATGAGGAGGAAAAAATGGGGATTCGGCGTTTTCGTTTAGTAAAGTGTCATTAATGGAGAGATTTGATGAGTGGTTTAAGTAATGAGGGTTTTGGAGGTTTGGAGAGAATTGTTGGGGAGAAGGATGTTTAGAGTGAAGAAGTGAAATGGTGAAAAGTGAAGATAAATTGGAAAATTTTTTATGGTACTTTTGATTGTTTTGTTAAATCTATTCTTTCGTGTAAGTAAGAATTATATAAGTGTAAGTAATGGTTTTAATTAAAAGATGCATTTGGTAAGAACGTTTGTAAGCTGTTTTTTACTAAGTTGTAAAATGTTTAGAATTTAATAACAAATAATTCAGATTAAGTTTTTGTATTTTCTTCATTGAAAATAATTTTATCAAGAAATTACTAAAACATGTTCTATTTTTCCTGTTAACCAACTTTGCAAAAAATGATGATAACTTGTTTGACAAGATATCAATCCATACAAAAGAAATGTTCCTTGTTTGAAGACTTTGAAATGATCATATTTTTTATTTTTATTAACAAATGAACAGAAAGACACGCTGGTTTCATTTTAAATATTTCATCTTAAAATATTTAAATATTTCAAAAAGACTTAAATGGTTAAATAAAAATGTATACTTTCTCATAAAATAAATTATAATTTAAATTTTTGTTCAGATTTTCTAGGTCAATGACTCAATGTTAAATACGAAAATCATTGCGCACCGAGACATTTATAACATTTCTCAAAATAGTTTAAAGATGGTTTTCTCGATAATCTATTTTTCATCAAGGACATTGCAATAGAAAAATTAAACAAACGCTCTCGCTTCTCCGTTCGAAATATTAACAGGTTGCACTTTTATTTCTGACATTCGCGTGAGTTCGTGAATACGAAATTAGAACCCGCGCACCTCATTTAAATTGGTGCAGCAAAACTACGCATTGCGTGTTCTGGACTGTAACATTCACCCTGGGAAATGGACTGTAAACAGTGTAAATGAAGCCTTTTCTTTTAATTGTTGAAGAATATTTCTTTACATTCTTAGAATATTCTTAGAGCATCGTTAATAAAAAAAAATAAATAAATAAAAAAATATCGTATTTCAAAAGTATTCTCAGAATTCTTTACAGTCAATACTTACATGTCTACTTACACGTATTTCCAAAAATTTCAAACTCAAATGCCCAAAAAATCCTTGACAAATTATTCGCCCCTCTTTCCGGAATTGAAAGAAATTGTCCTAAATCGTTTTGATAATTCTTTCTGCGATTCCACAAAAATTCCCAGGTATCTTCAACCATCTTCAGATTTCCCAGGAAATCCCTCGGTCACTCTTTTACTTCTCACTCCCCGATTAAGCGTGCCCCGCGAATATCAGAAAGATACCGCGATTAGATAGCATCGGACTCGAATGATTTCGATGAACCATTATCGCTGGACGCGTGGCTGTTTCCAAACAGCAATTAAATCACCCGAATGGCCCCGTTGCGATTGGCAGCAATGTACTTTGCCGAGTTGTTTTACGGAGCGACGCGCTTTTAGAACAAAGAGTCGCTTCTTTATTCAGTCGCCGAGGATGTGCAATCCAGTTTGCTCGGGCGGATCTCGCGACTTCTGCCGTGACGTCACGAGGTGACATCACGCGCGAACCGAGAACTCGCCTAAGCAGCCGGTGGTCCCGCAAAAAGCGCTCGCGAATAGGACCGCTTGACGAGCGATGTCGAACTAAGCGACGAAAGCACGAAAAATTAATATTGTGCCAAGTCCGGTCAGAATCGGTATTTCAACAAGTTTGAGCAAATATAAATGTCGTTTTTTAGACAATTGTTTTTAAATTTATCATATTTTTTTGAAAATGAAGGGTTTGGGAATATCTGAAAAAGGCTAGAAAATAAGATTGGAAAAGTTTGAAATACATTTGAGATAAGTGAAGTAAGTTTGAAAAACTCTAAAGTTTGGAAAAGGTCTAAAATGAGTCTGAAAAATCGTAATTTCGAACTTTCACAGTAAAAAAAGAAACAATTAAAAAGTTTTTCTGACGAAAAGTATTAACATGTCGAACTTTTCGTCTGACATGTTAAGACTTTTCATTGATATTAGGGTTCAATTCTGTTCGTTCCTTTCTTCTATTAAATTTAGTTGAAGTTGAGACAGAAATGTTTGTATGAAACGTGTAAAGTTTTGACTTGGTTTATTAAGTTGAAAGATGATGTCAGATACCTAAAAGTGGTCTTCATCCAGAGAAGTAGACTGTTAAAAGTACAATAGAGATAGTGAAAATTATAGATAAGTCTGTATTCGTAAGTAATCAGTAAGCTGTAAAATAATCAACAAACCGAGAAGGTCACATTTATGACGATTCAGAAACGTATTCCACTATAGAAATTTGTTACCTGACTTAGTCACTTGTGAGAAAAATGACCGCTTTACAACCCTCATTTGTTGAATAAAGAATTGTTTACTCTTTGTTTGAAAGTTTTGTTTGTCACTGCCATTGATTGAACGGTATATTATTTTTACATTATCTCGAATTTTTATCCATCACAAAATTGTTTAAATTGGTTCACTTCTAATATTTCAAATTTCATAAGTAAAATATACAATAAAATTGCATGTTTTCAATGTTAATAATGAAGTTTTCAAAAATTCTCCAATAACCGTCTTAACGTCTAAATTTCATTTCTCTCCTTCATTATTAAAAATATCCGTAAATTTAATGCCACTAATTTTTACATTGTTCTTTCCCCTCTCTAACTCACGCATGACCTAAATATCACATTTCATCAATTGCAGCAATACTCACGCTGAGAAAAGTATAAGACAATCTCTCTATAAGACATCCCTAAGAAATCTTTAAATAAAATAATGTCAACAAATAAAAAATTGTTCTGCTTAATATTTGCCTAACTTTTTGACACATATTTGGATTTATATATTGTTCATTCATCAATGTTTTCTACATCATATTTAATATCCTAAAGAACCTACATACAATCTATATATTACTTATATACAACGGACTTTTTTTTTACATATGTAACTCTTAATTCTCTGGCAAACATTTCTTCAATAAAAAAAAATTAAAAACTTGCATGGTGTAAAAAAAATTGTGAACAAAATTCTACAAAAATGCACTTGTCTGCTATGAGAATGTGTACAGGACATTGGAATACTTTATAAAAACAAAACAAACAAAAACAAAATATAAATATATATAAATATATAAATAAATAGTGCAAATGGTTACTCACGGCATAATACCATTACAGACTGCCAGAAAAAAAGGTAAGCAAATTAATCAAACACTCATTAACGCGGGTAAATAAACGATTTAATATTTTCAACAACATACAAATTTAACATAGAATAAAGAAAATAACACACACCGACTAAGAACAGAACAAAATAAAATAAAAAAATTACGACATCAAACATGAAAAATATAGCACAAAAACAAAAACCAATAAACCTTGAAAAGCGCAATGCCCTTTGCAAAGTCCATTGCATTTTCCCAACTCCAACAAATTTTCCAACATTTCCAGCTTCCAACCCGCCATTTCCTTCTTCTTCCCCAACTCGCCATGAAAAATGCGACCTCGTTTCCACGTACCTATTTTCAAATCTGCCTTTCATCCATTGCGGCAAAAAAGTGGTCTCGTTCAGAGACCTGTCCTGTGGTCTGGATGATCCCATGTTGAAATCCGACAGATGTTCCGCGTCGATCGACGTGGGTGCAACTGATTGCTCTGCTGCTTGTTTCTGGGGCTCCGGGTGAGTTTGGTCTGATGCTTTTCGGGTTGAGTTGGTTGCTAGTCCAATCGGCGCGACTCTGTGGCCAAGTCGGTAGGACAGCTGGCGCCCTCCTGCTCCTATTGGGTCCCTTTCGCGCGGACCATTCTGAGACCACTACTGCTCACCTGGAACGAGCGGCGCGCGTGCCGGATTAAAACTCTGCTCGACCTTCCGCAAAGTTCGAGGCGAACGGTGACCTAACGGCACAAGATTAGGCGCGCGAGAACACACCCACGAAATTTTGACGCGTTATTGGCTGGCGCGCGACGGAACGAGAGACGTTCATCTCGCAAGCTTATATACGGCTTCAATTATCGTTCATTTTTGACTCCGTTATCGCTCGGGCCGCGCGATAAAAATTGCACAACTCGCGGGAAGACGAGAAAACAATTTCGGACAGTGTTTTCATGTATAATATTCATTGGATATAGGAAATAAATGCTGATTCATTCAAATTTTGAAATGATTGAGAAAAAATGATGGGGAATAATGTCGTAAGATTTAGTTTACTTTTACAGCGTTTTCGAGAAAATAAATTTGGAAGATGATTATTTTGCTAGGTTATATTTGGATCTTGTGGAAAGTTCACGTACTAGGGTCTCGGAAAGGTTAATGTTAAAGTGAACTAAATTTTCGAAAATAATTGTTAATCAATATTTTAAAGGCGCACAGAAATTTCAGGTGTGTTTGTAATGAATAAATAGAAAATTATGAAAACTAAGTGAAAGTGGGTGTGTTTGGAGAAACTTGGAAATGTTTTTTATTTTATTTTGTTTTTTGTAGGATGAGATTTAAAGATTTTTCAAACTATTTTTTGCAAGTATATTTTTTGTCTATTTCTCCGGTTATTTTCACAATCTTTCCACAAAATAAATGGAATTAATAACTGTTGAAATAATGAAACTCTTTTGCATACCGTAAAATACGAAAACATACTCGAAAACAAACATATTGGAAAACAAACTTTTAATATTCGGTGTAAAAGAAGCCGGAAGTTTCAGAATGTGAAATGTCTAGAGTTCGTGGACATAAAGAGTTTTCCATGTGTCGAAATCAGCTCTCAGGTGATGTCAGATGATGTCATACACGAGGAATTTTATTTTGACGAACCCATTTTTCTACGATTTATTTCGATGAAAATCGGAAAGGTAAATTACCACTTTATCTTCTGGGGTATTAAAATGTTTTATATGCAAGAATGATAAATGAAAGAAAATCAAAAAAACGTTGAAAATGTATGAAAACGATACATGATAAATTTTAATATTCTTGACTTTAGAAAATTGTCAAAACGTCATATTGGAGATATGACTTTGCTTTCAATTTAGCGAGTTAGTTTTCTGATTTTGAAAAATTATTTGAAATTTGAAATTCAACAAATAAAATATAATTTAGGACCCTTGATACATATTTAAAAATTGTTTCCTTGGTCCTTGAATTCTAAGCATTGTAAATGCGCTTTTTCGATATATTCACCATTTTGATACATTAATACAGTTTTGATATATGTTTGAATTCCTTAATAAATGAGCTATTCTGACAGCCATTTGTCTAACAACAAAAACAACGGATAAAACTTCTTTATCATCCACATTTGAATGTTACTAGTCTTACTTTTTGAGATAAGAGTACAGAAATATCTTTTGTCTTGTTTACCCATGTTACGTATTGGTACCTCTTTTGAAAGACGTTTCATTTTGATTCGAGGAAAAATATCTTCGTCGAAGAAAGCACATTTCTCAATGCAATCGGAGATCTAGTGAAACGCGATTGGGCTTTCCACGAGACAGCTGCATGGGACAGTCGAGTTTACTGCCGCTTGAAACTGACCACAAAATCTATTGTTTGAGATATGTTTCGAAGACCTCTTGTATTACTTTTTCGCTCGTCTTATACCTGCTGAAACGATTATTCATTACTCAAGAAGAGGAAGTTAAAATAAATCAGTACTTTTTACTGAACCTGTCAATGTGGACATTTATAAACCGTCATAATACGCTCGGAAAAAGATATTTATTGGGACAGTTGCCGATCTCTGATAAACATGTTGTTTTTGGTGATTTTGTCATGTCTTAGACCTAAGAAGGTCTAAGCTGTTGTAATTCGTCGCAATTTATGACAGCTTCTTCCTGATACGAAAACTTGAAATATTGTTTGAATAAATGAATAAGACGTGATATTTTAAGGTGGCCAATTTGTAAGGTTAATAACTCAACCAGGGGTCGACTAGGATTGTTTACGGCTTAGATTTCATTGTTTGAATTTTTTTATTTTGCGACACCGTTGCAAAACTGCGAAAATATATTCGTCAGACCACTCAATCATTTCAGATTTTTCGCAGCCTGGTTTCAAGCATAGATCAATTTTAAAATACGGTTTTTCCTACCTGAATGCTTAGAGACGAGTGCTAGAGCAATAAAGGACAGACTCTATTTGCCACACCGTTTTAATATGGCGGCACTATTCTAACCAATAAATTGGCATAGGCCAAATTGTGTTTTACAATTCATTTTTACAATAGTTTTTATCGCTTCATCTATAACATCAAAAAAATCAACTTTCTGCGATAATTTTATCGCAAACATATTTTTTCACCTGGTGCCCCTTAGTATAATTTGGGATCTTTGTATCAAAAAGGTTTGTTTGCAACATATTTTTTTCATTGCAAAATTCATCGTAAAACAAATTATCCTGAAACATTCTTACAATGTCAGCAAATTCTCTGCTTACAATGTCTGAACCCAATGTGTTTTTACAATTAAATCGAACCAGCAGATTATTATCGCTACGGTTTTTCCACGTTAATTTGAAAAATCGAATTGTCAATTATTTCTGTGAAACATTATAAATAACATTTTCCAATATTATTTCACTGAACTGCTACAATTTAAATCCAGTAAATAATTCATTTTTATTCGAAAGAAAGAACTAAATATACCCAAACCCTATCCTACTTTTCAAACCACAAATTACTCGATTTAAAAATAAAAACCACAAACGACGCTTCCTTCATTAGTATGTTTCCCACCAATGACGTCACAATGTCATCAAAGACCTCCGATCTACTTGATAAAACCGTTCAAAACGAGCTAAAAATAGAAAAGAAAACTTCTCATTAACTACCCAAACCTCGGCATCTTTCGATCGATACCATGAAAGCAAGTTCCTCCCATCCATCTGAAAAAATGACACACCTCTCTGACACAAAGAACGGTTATTCAACCCTGACATTAACGCGTTCAACATTTCCCGGAAATCCGCGCGCCGATCGATCGCTACACTCAATTTAAGTGTAAGTAAGTGTTATGCGACACGTGCGTGACATTGGCAAAACTAAACAAACAATTATGTGCTCAGTTAGATAAGCGCCCGGAAAGGGACAAACGGATTTTACGAGCGGATTCGCACCGTCAAAGCGCGCGACCTTGAGCTTTTTTCGAAACGCCGATGACAACGCGATGACAACGCGAACGCTTCGCGGAAGCGATTCGCCGGTTCTGCGCCGAGGCGAGGAAACCTGCGGGGAGATAAGGCGGCCAATGGGATCGCCGATTTCGGCGCCGATTGTTTCATCGATTTGTGTAATTCGATTGGGTAATTGCGCGACGGCCTGTGTGACATTGCTCTGGAAAGTCCAAACTGTGTCACGGTTACTATGGTTGTACGTTTTCTTCATGACGAGACGACAGTTACGACGAATTCCGAAACTGTTTTTAAGGAGATTGGCACATGGTCTAGTTTAACGATTATGTTGAAAGTGTCTTGAAAGAGGGAGTCTGTGTCTTTTTGAATAAAAATATTCATAACAAATTATTTTAAATCAATTTAACAACCGATTTTCTATGATTAAAGGTATAACTCAGCAAAGAATTCCGTATTGGGAACAATTTTAACTTGCTAAGGTCAGCCAAAGGTCACCAAATCCAGTACAGAAAGAATGGTTTAATTTGAATGAAATTTTGTGTCAACTTTTAGCAAGGGTATTTTTCATGGAATGTAAGGAAACGAGGTTAAATTAAATTAATTTATCTAAATTAATTTAGAAACAAGTAATGATTTGTAAAATGTTTTTTTTTACAAAAAATTGAAAGTTAAGAATCGTAAAATATTGTAAATGCTCATAACCAGAGAACTTCCTTAAGTTTCAGACTGGATGAACTTGAGTCATTTTCAACATTGCATCATCCTGACGTCTTATCGAATAGCGTTGAGGATATATAAACAGAAACTCAAGTCACCTGAATAAGAGGAGCGATTTCGATAAACACTGCAGTTTACGAGCATGTTATATTTGCATATGATTTTGAAATTTGGTTGGGCACTATTCTTATAAGAAAAAAATATTTTAACAATTATGCGCAAAAGTTCAGGTTATTTAGAGTTTTTTATATTTGTGTAAAAATAGATACAAGTGTATTGATTATAATGAAAAGTTCCTTTTATAATAAGTGGCAATGAATGTAAAATGTAATTGAGGGATTAAAATAAAATTATAAAAAGTATGAAAGTTTTTCTATTTTTATTCTAAACTACGCTGTATTGCTATTTAAGGAGATAGTGTATTAAAATGTCTGAAATGATATTTTTTATTTCATTTGGACGAAAAAAATTGTCCTAGGTAATTGTTTCACAAAAAATATTGATTTAAATTGTATTTATTTATATTATATTATATTTATAAACATAAACATTTACAGCAATAAAAACAGGCAATATAAATACATCAATAAAAAAATAAAAACAAAAACATTATCAAAATCATTCTTAATGTTTAAAGCTATTACAAAAATTCCCTATTTTTATCTGCTTGCTCTATTAAAAAAAAAAAAAAAAAACACAATACAATCTTGAACAACAAAGTTACTAAACAATCGGACTTTTTGTTGTCCTCACATCCACAAAGCATCGCTCGATATTCAATGACAATCTATATCCTGCAATGTGCATTAAGAGTATTTGACAATTAAGCCGATAAAGTTACATAAGTCGCTCGCGATGACATAATGTGTGGACAATTAGCGGCAATTTGGCGTTCCGCACTCGAGCGCCGACAGCTCCCTCTATGTTTCCCCGAATCACCCTTGCAAATGTCATCGCCGCGAATTTTGTCGATCCATCGCGCGCGCGCCGATTACGTCGAGTCAATGTCATAACATTGACGGGCTGCAAAAATCTTTTATCGCGTCGCGCTTATCTCGCTTATTAACCGTCTCTCTCTTTCAACGTGTAATCAGGGAACCGCGACGAAAATCGCGGAAAACCGCAATCTGGCACGAGTCGCTGAAATATGAAAGCGAACAATCGGCCGTGATTCATCCGAAAGCTTTCACTTTCAATCCGATTGGACACTTGCGGCGAAATTGCATTATCTTCCCGTAATTCCATCCATAATTCCTACCAGTCGTTTCCCGGAAATCTCCGAGAAAATAATAACAATAACAAAGAGCCAAAACAAATGGAGTGCAAACAAAAATAAAGGTTGGCAAGGAATGGTAATTCAGCTGTAAACCAAAAGTGAATTGTGAATAGTAAATAACACTTTTCTGGTAAAATATGTTAGATTTTCTGCAGATTTTAAATGGTAGAAAACTTTTCTTTTACTTTGCGGAGTTCCATTGAATCTTCGACATTGTCGTGACTCTGGTATCTGCCACGAAATCGCGCCTTTCGCTGTTTCGAAACTTCTAATCATACAATTATCGTACAAAGACATTCTTTGTTTTTGTTTCATAAATTCTTCATTCATGATAGGAACATATACCCTATCAGCAGAAAATATCAATTAACCTTCCAGGAATCTCCCCGGAATATTATGTTCCAATAATATTCTCAGAATACTGCTATTATATAATATTGGGAAAGGACGTAAGACTTAACATATCATAATACCAAGTTCAAACTCGGGTCTAAAAAGTTTAAATCCCACATTTCTCTCAAAACCGTTTTCCAGTCCCGTTTCAAATCCCGAATTTGTCTACCAAATTCGGTTCGGCAATCGGTCGGAACCTGTCGAAACTCGTCACCCCTCCCCTCCCCCGCCCCGCGCAACTGTCAAACCTTCAGCAAAAGTCGCGGGAAAGTCGCGGCATTAATTGCACAGTGCGAAAGAGTGCACACCAGAGGCCATTTTACGTCGCATTTGATCGCGCGCTTTTCCCCGACTTTTCGCCCCTTCGACCCTCCCGATTACGGCCCCCGAAACCCCCCGTCCCGACACAAAGTCACTCGCACACTGTCCTGCGTTTCTCGGGAAATGCGGGCGGAAAAGGGGACTGTTATGGACGCCTCGTAACGGGCTCGCGATCGACGCTGAGTTGGTCGCGCGGCGGCGGAAAACGCGCGCGAATTGCGCGCAAACCACTTACCCGGCTCTGTTTACAGGTTGAGGCGTTGATTGACGTTTTTTTCATAATGGCAGGGGACGGGAACGCGTGACAAACAACAGCTGTGCTGAGCGCAGAGCGAACGACGGCAATGGCTGCGGAGCAACAGACGGAAGCGACGGGTGACGGTGTGTCAGTGACGAACGCTGGTCGCGTGCTGAGCTAGAGAGGGTACCGCTTGGGCAGACGGAGCGCCGAACGAGCGCCCCGATTCGGCCGAGCGGGAGAATGAGAGGCCGTTCGAAGCAGGAATGGGGTCGACAAGCGATGTGCATGCAGTGTACAGTGGACGTAAACATTTACGGACCGTTGGAAAAAGTTTGAAAACAATTCGACGACGGTCAGTAAGGCGGGCGTATGAATAGGAGTGAATGAAAGGCTGTAAGGGGAGGTAAAATAGTGAGAGTGTGGAAGTGTCTCTGGACAAATTTTGGTGGATCTTTAGAGTTTCAGTGGGTTTTCCCTAGACTTTTAAGGCGACTTTTCTTGGGGAAAAATGGTTTAGGAACTTCAAGGTCAAATTAGCGTTAAGTACGCGGGGTAAATACAAATAAATTATAGAGGGTGCCAGTGGGCTGGAAAACTGGAAGAAATTGGGAATTTAGGTGACTGGGACTAAACCGGAAAATAACGGGGAACTGCATTCCCAGCCCGGGAATTCTGAATAATTCCAGTTTTTATTTCATTGCTACCATAAAATTAATTTTTCAGGAAAGAAAAGGTGCATACCAAAAAAAGGGTGTAAAATTTTGTGTGAAAATATTGTATTCGCATGCAGCATATGCAGCAAATGTAATGTTGTCATAATACTGCAAACATTGACACAATTTCCTATGTAGGTTGTTACCGGGAGTATTTTGTTCGATTTTTGACAAAATTTTAAAAGGGGATCCTTGAAAAAAGGTCATTCAATATATTTAAAGTTACAGGGAGTATTTTAACGCCGCTTAGAATCATATTTTCGAAGAAATCTATTTTATACCAAATTTGTTTAGTGGAACGCTTCCAAAAAAGTAAAAAAATGTTTGCTTAAAATAATTCTCAAAAATGTTTTCCTACAAAAAGTCTCAAAAACTGTGTGCCCAAAACTGCTATAAGGGTGACTGGGACAAATGATGTCTTTTATAAACGCCATCAAGCAAAGCTTTGGTAAACACTTAAAGCAAATTCTCATTTCAACCAAGAAATTATAAAAAATACAATAAATTTCAAAACAGAAACATTTTCCCCGTTACAATTGAGCCCTTTCTAATTGAAAATAAAGTATAAAGTGTTTTTTTTATGAAAATAATTATTGTTGATCTGCTTTACATCTGCCATTTTTCGTAGTCCATACGAAAATCTGCTATTCGACCGACATTCGTTCAGATTTACTTATAATAAATGAATGAATTCCCTTAACAAACTTTTGACCTACACTGAAAAAAATGAATGTCGGCTCATTTAGATTAGACGTTTCGTTAAATCAACCAGAATTCTAGTTAGATCAACTGACATATGGTTGATCCAACCAGAATTCTAACTGTGCCGCTATAC
>JABFPB010003261.1:0-17572 GCA_022817645.1 Ceratoteleas bidentatus
TCCACTTTAGACGAGACAGAGGGAACAATAGAGTAGAAAGAGAAAGCTACACGTTCTCGCCCCATCACGGCGCTGCTTCGATACCACGTGACCGTCACACATATGAAAGCGCAACGTGATTGGTCGGCGACACACCGACACGGATCGGTGCAGCTGCACCGTTAAAGTGTTAAGCGGAAAATCTTTTTATAATGAAAGGATTCTTATAACGATAAAAGGACTATTTTAAGAGTGTAAATTTTATATATGTATAATATACATTTAGTTTTATCGGAGTTATACTTGTAACTCCGATAAAACTAAATGTAAACAACAACGGAAGAAGTCTGTTCGATTGACTTCTTAATAACCCGGAAAACCACAATTGTGAAATTTAATTTGAATTAATTTATATTAATTATTTGTTTCAAATATGATTCACATTGTATTCATTCATGATTCAAAATTTCCCACTTATTTCCTTAAATTACATAAGTGGGTGTGAATCCATATTGAATTCATATTGAAATTCCAATTCGATTCATTTAGGCTCACCGGTGACTCCCTATGTCCACGGAGAGAAAAGTTGTCTTAATTATTACTATATTGTATAGCATTCCGAGGACGAAGCTTCCTCTCTTAGTATTTGGTACATGTATTTTTCATAATTTTCTCGTATTATTATTTTCAGTTCAAATTACTATATTAGTATAGTAAACGAAAATTCTATTTCTTAAAACAAATATTTTCAACACAAAGTCTCGAACCCGCGATCTTGAGGTTTACACCCAGGGACTCTTCACCTTCGCCACCGACACTGTTGACATTCGAAGCATTCGATCTTTCTTTTGTTTGAATCAGCGCGTCATTTGTTTTTAATTTTAATTTAACATTGTTTGACCTTGCGTGAAAGCAGTTTTTACTAGGAATTTATCTCAATTCCTAGTAAATACTACAAAATATAGTAGTTTATACTGTTTTGGAAGCTTCGTCCTCGAATTATTATAAAATATAGTACTTTTTGATACAATTTTTCTCTCCGTGCATTGATACAATAACAAACGTGTAGTAGAAGACAAAATCTTGATGCAAAAGCGTTTGCATTTGAAGGGGCGAATTGCTGTTATTCCAACGTACTCGATTCTACTGCGAGCTTGTTTTTGAACACATAATGTTGATCCAAAAGCGATACAGTATTGGCTCAACAGAGTTTACACAGAGAGAAAAATCGGAACTTCTTACTGTATTGTACAGTAGAACCTGTAATGAGATATGGAACTCATTACAGGTTTCACTGTACAGTTAAAAAGGGTACTATGGATGAGTTTGGTTATTCTATCTGTAATTACGGAAAGCGCATCTTGATTTTTAGTTTGCAGAACATAAATTACAGAAACCAGAATTGAAATCCATTAAATGTATCATTGCAGATGCGTTAAACGATAAGCATTTCTCTCAGTATCTCTCCGCGAAGTAGGGCACGATATTTCTGTGATGTACCGAGAATGTTTTTCTGGAATATTTCAAATATTGCGAAATATTTTTGATATTCCTATTATGTTACAGGAAAATTAAATGTCCGGGGACAAAATGTACCTGGCAGATTG
Organism: Ceratoteleas bidentatus; assembly: GCA_022817645.1. Lineage (NCBI taxonomy): Eukaryota > Metazoa > Arthropoda > Insecta > Hymenoptera > Scelionidae > Ceratoteleas > Ceratoteleas bidentatus. Next base: position 1,587 of record JABFPB010003261.1, read on the forward strand.
GAACAATTTCAAATTAAAGAAATGTTTATGCCTTTTTATGAGTAAAATAGTCATTGAGACTATTTTTGTAGTCCACAAGTTTATTGGCATCATTGAGACTATCAAACACATTCAGAACTCTTTTCACTTTATCAGTGTGTTATTCCATACACACAGAACAGCAATACCCGTTTTGGAACCAAGAAAATGATATTATTGTCCATTTTTTCTTCGAGTGCCCTTATGTTTATAACCAGTGCCAACACTTGTTCGGTGTAAATATCGACAAATCGCTCATTTTAAACCCAAATATTTTGTCCCAATAATTAAATCCCTGTATACAGAACCTCTTGTATGGCTCTGCGAGCCGAATATTGTAAATAAATAATTTTGTAAAAATTATATATTTTTTATATAATTGTTTGGAAATGTTTCGATTTTTTTAATACAGCAGAAATACTTTTTTTCCGAACATTTGATGAACGTACTAGGAATATGTTTATTTTTATTGGTTGTTGGACTTTTTGGAATATTTCTAGCGCATTAGAAATATTCCAGAAAAATACTGTGGATACATTGCAGAAATATTGTGTGCAATCAGGGAAGCCACACAATTGGAACTAATCATGCAGATCTGGCTAACTTTTATCAGGGTAGCATTTGAATAATTGGAGTTGCATCATTTTGTTATATTTTTCTAGGAATTGTTATGAGGTTTTGCTCTCAGTGTATTAAGCCTCTAATGCGGAAATTCGATGACTAATGAATTTTAACGGTTCATATAATTTTCAAAAGTAAAGTCTACATATTATAGTCGTTCGGGAAGAAATTAATTTTGATAAATATTTTTGTTTAGAGTTCACATGACGACTTAGGACCTAAGATTTACCTACAAGTAGCCAAGACTTAGGCACAATTATTTTCAAATCGAAAAGATCTTCCGGAACTGCCACAATAAAAAACCTCCCCCTTAAAAATATCCTTAAAAATATACAAAAGAATTGTATATTTTTAATTAAAAAATTGACTTTAAATAACCACGCCGAAAATAAACTAGAAAAAAAAAATTAAAATATTTATTTGAATTTCTGCATGAAATGTCTTTGGTGATATTTTGACGATGTTATATAAAAAAACTAATCAAAACGATAGATATGTTGCACACGCAACATAATATCTTTCTTTTTGATTAGGAGAAAAAAAGGTACCAAAATAGTCTAATAAAATATAGAAAAGGTAGACGATATATAAGTCATAAAAAAATATCAAATACGGTATATGAACAATTTAGATAAAAAATGTGAACAACTCTAATATATATAAAGTTGCATAAATCTGTTACTTATTCACATCTTTTATTTATAAATTTCGCAGAGGTTGCATGTTACCACATTTTCGCAGGGGTTACATTATTACCGCATTAGAAAAAACATTTCGCATACAAAAACATTTCGATTAAAGGTCTAAAAAGTTCGATTAATTTTTGGTTTCTATCATATTCTGTTTTGGTTTTGTGGAGCTCTCCAAACAACGAATCTTTTTTTTCAGAGTTGTAAGTAAACACAAACCATACTTTCTCTCCGAAAAGTTACACTGTTCAGATTTGACATGCAATTTTCTCTCCCATTACACCAAATTTACTCCTAATTTTCAATAGTGGTACGGGATTACTTTGTGCGATTAGTGCGGGAAAATGGCGTTTTCGACGTAGTGTGACTGAGCGACGGGAACTGTAGATTCGGGTAAACTGAACGGGGTGGCTGCCTTGACGACAACCAATTTCAAAGTGAATTCCCCGTGATTCAAAAGCGAATGTTTCATCCTTTCTCCGCTAAGCTCGTCGATTTTCTTCCATTGTGTATTATTGTGAAAAATGACTAAGGAGTTCTTTCACAACTGCTGAGACCACCAATAAAGTATGTTCAAACCACATGCAAAAGTATGTTCAAACCACATGCAATTGAGAAATCGCTATGAAAGTGTTTTACTTCTCTATGATTATAGTCTCTTCTCTATTCTAAAGTTTCATTAGATCTCTATGCAAGTTTCGTGAACTCTCTGTGAACATTTGGGTCTTTCATTGTTTTTATTTTTAATGTAAACAATCCAGTTGAATAAAAATTAAATACAGAAACAATGTCTGTTTTGAATGACGGAAAAGACACCATATAATTTACAGTTCAGTGTTGAGAATCGAACCCAAGAAATATGTCGCAAGTTAAGACCCTTAACCTGTTTCAAAGAACATACTATTCTATCCTATTGATGACAATCCGAATAGCACATAATATTCCAGTAATGTATGCAAAATATTTTTCTGAAATATATCAAAGGTATCAGGAAGATTCCGAAATATTCCCGATACATTGCAGGGTCATTATTTTCCCAGCGAAATAATGTACTCGCCTTGAGAAAAAGATTTGCCTAAAATAGATAATGTCACTGGTATAATAATATTTGCAGGGTAAACAGATACTTCTAGCACTTTTCCGAACTCCTCCATTATTCCTCTGATTGTATTCGAGGCATATGTCTCCCAATGAAGTGCAAAGATCGGATTCGATTATCAACCTTGAGTTTCTCCCTTATGTAATACAAATTGTTTTTCTGCATTTATTTTGTATTTTTATTTGTTTTTCCAACACAAGTAGTAAAAACTGAAGGGCTTAGGGATTCACAGGTGATTTTCAAGGGGTTTACTGCTAATATTCGCAAAATGTAAGGAAATCGTCAAGCACTAGTGATTATCATAAAACATCCTTGACATTCACTTCTGACTTCACAAGAAATTCACTGCAAAAATTTATTGTTGTCAGCATGAATAGTGAAATTTTGGTCAAATGGTTGGGGATTGAGCGCGTTATTATTTGAGAAAAGGGTGTATATGGGGTTTGATTTATTGGTTTATGCAAGGAGTCTTATTTCGTTTGGTTTGGGACACATTGAAAGTAGGTGTTTGGGAACATTTTTATTTGTAGTTTAAATTATCATGAGAAAATATCTAAATATAAATTTTTAATACAGACTATTGTAATAGAAGGATCTGTGATGATTGAAAAAGGGCATTTGATTATTTTTCTAACAAAATTGACTTAGCAGAATATTATGTTCACTGTAAAGAATATTTTGAAAAACCAATGTTCATAAACATGTTTCGTAATTTGTGACAGAATTCTTTGTAATAAAAACGAATAATTTGATTGGAAATTATTGTTATTCTTTTCTTTTGTTATTTGCAGCTACGAATATTAAACTCAATCTTTCAAAGCTTACATTATTAGTATGAATATTACACTTACTTGTATTGCAATTTTGCTTACTTTTATTTACAAATATTACTTTAAAATTTAGAGTAAAACAAAATTATTAATTCTTCGATTTCAAAGTACTTAACCTATCATAAGCACTTAACCTATCATAATTATACAAATTCCAAATAAATTAAATTAATCAAGATTAATTAATCATTAATCTTAAAGTAATACGAAAAACCCAGAATCAATCTCACAATATGCAAAATGGCGTAGATGGTCGAATAAACATGACAAAATCAAGTGCTCACTTTATATTGATTGCATAAAAATTGTGTTCCACTGAAAAAATTCGTTTACACTTATTTACCGAATGAAAATTGACTCGCTAAACTCTCAAAAGCCATTGGTACAGATTGATGCCAATGTATCAATGAATATTCTAAACTCAAATCGAAAAAACTGGTTATCTTCCGAATTTTCAAAATAATAAATATAAATAATTAAGTATTTTTGAACATTCAGAATTGTTTCTACAAATTAAATATTTTTGTGTGTATAAAAAGAGATATCCTAAAATTTCAGTTTATTGTTCTTAAATATTGCGACTTTCCATTTAAGTCTATGCCAATAATACAATTCATTTGTATATACAATATGTAATTTTCATTTTGTCTTTAATTTAAATTAAATTTAAATTAAAGACAAAATGATATTAATACGAAAAAAGTATAAACCTTCAACATTATACTAAACGAATATCATTTTTATGAATTTATTTGAGTACCGTTAAAAACATTACTATCCCACATCAATATATTTTGGTTTTTGATCTGTTTTAGGCAATAAATAGATAGGATATATTTCGATCCAAGATTTAAGTGAAATATAATAGTTAAACAGTAATTCTTGCTGACATTCGGCAATTAATCCAAAGTTCAACCCTGAGGGCAATTTCCGATTCTAATGGGGACTTACGAGCCTGGAGGTTCTACTAACGGGGCACTATCACCGGTGAGTATTTTTGTTTTTTTTTTGTTATAATAATATACAATGAAACATTTCCAAAAAGTCAAATTCCGAGAAACCATTTTTGAATTTTTCAAATTACAATGCTAAAATAATATAATTTTGTTGTTTTATAAAAATGGAACGATTCGAATATGTTTATCAAATATGAGGAACAGTTTTCAGAGTCCTTTCAGCTGTACATAATAAAATTAGTGATTCTTTGCACTACAGAATTCGAAACATTTTGATCTGCATTTATTTAATTTGTATTTTATTCGGAGTTATTAAACAGCTAGATGCGATGAAACATCTAAATTCAATCCAAACATTTATGCGATATTGTATAAATTATATATTTTTAATTTAATAGTTATATTACTTAAATGTCAAAAACCATAAAGCCATTAAATAATTTGAATTAATATTTATCAATCATTAGCATACTAAAAACCAAGAAAAACCGATCACATATTTTCACTGAGAGAAATTTCTTATAACCATTACTATAAAAATGTGACAAAGTACGTTTTCCTTTCAATTCTAGAGTTTTTCTAACTGTTACAATAATTCCTATTGAAACTCCAAATTTATTGGTAACAGTTACAAAAATTCTATTAATGAAGGAAGATCTTACTTTGCTACATTTTTCTAAGAACAGTTATAAGAAATTTCTCTCAGTGTTAGACCTGAATAACATTTTTTTTATTTAAATATAGTGTTATGGTAATAACGAGACAAGCAATCAGAACTTTTCTATAAATCTTACTATCTGATTAGTTAACGGCGCGAATATCTGGTCGGATCAGTAAACCTAACTTCCAATTTGGGAGTTTTAATCGACTGCCTTAATTCAAACACTTGTCATTCAAAAATCGTTAAGATAGCAGTAGGTTTCGTCTAATCGGATCTGTGCGATTTTCATTCAAAACCTCTCATATTTGCCGTCGGTTTATATAAAAAAAGAAAAATTACGTCCTTTCTATGAATATATTTTCAATTTATTGGTACGTATATGTCCATTTTTATACTAAATTTGTAACTTTTGTAATTGATAACATGTAATTGATTCACAGTTTTGTGTTAACCTTACGTGAAGCGCGTGTTGCTTATTACGATTTTTCGTACGAAAAATCACTAATAACTATGATGAGCTTATACCTAATATTTTAATTGTATTTTTTAACCCGTTCGATCCCGAATTATTTTTATTGATGAATAATTCGGGATCGAATTATTAACTTGTAATATAATCATGGGTTCCCATATGTAAAATACTCATGGGTTCTCATCGTTGCTTTAAAGCAACGATGCGAACGAAAAGGTTAAATACACTGAGGAGAAATCTAGTTGGTTCAAATTAGGGTTGGGAAAAAATCCGATTGAAACAATCGATTTATTTCATTTAAATCAGATTTTTTTATTAAATAAATTTTGAATTTATATTAATAATTGAATTTTCTATACAGAAGGCTAAATTAGATTTAAACAGATTAAACTGGATTTTTATGATAAAAAAACTTTTGCCTCTTTTTACATTTGTTTTTTATTCCTGTTTCCATAATAGATGATATTATACAAGGGAATGCAAAATGTGAAAACATAACAAAGTATATAAAAAATAGTAAAATGTTTCAAAAATATATTTGACAAAACTATTATTACTATATATACATGTCATTATGATAATATGAAAATAAATAGTATGTAACTTCAATAAAGGATAAAATTATTATTTCATTTAAATCATGATTTATATCAATGATTTAAATAAATTCTTCTGTCAGTGTACGAATTCAAAATGTGATAAATAGTTGTTTGATAAATAGGTATAAAATATCATTTTTATCCCTTTGCGGCGGGTAGAGAATATTATATTTCTAATTAACGGCGCAAAGTAAGTTAATTATAACGGACGAAATACAAACACGAAAAATATAAATGAAAAGTTGCATAAAATAACATTTATGCAACATTTCATACAACAATATTCAAATTAGTAAATTTTATTTTACAACTAATAACAGAAACGATGTAAAAAGTGCCAATTTTTCCACGAAAACAATGTATTTTATTTAAAAACTATTAAAATTAAAATTGTAAAAATATTAATAAAAGTATAAGACAGTGTCGTAGACATAGAGAAAAATACTGTATATACTCAAGTTCAAAAATATTACGTTGGTTATATCAATGTTGTTAGTAAATCAAACTCACGCGATTGTACTCAGTGATAGGATATTTAGGCTGCATATCTCTCCACAATTTTTATGATTAAAGATTATATTTTTCATCATTGAAATACGTTCATTGATTACGATCATTGATTACGTATTTAAAAGATACGATCAGGTGACAATTATGTTTGATTTTTATTTTTAGATATCCTGTTTACTTTTGTAACTGTATTTGATGAAATGAATTCGCACTGATTCCATTAAATGAAATTCTAATCGGTAAACAAATATTTAACTGATATAGCTGTTTACTCATAATACAATTATTAACTAATTTTTATAATTATAAAGGTATTATTACAATTATAAAAAAGTATAATTGAAAAAATATCGTTTCACTGGAATAAACTTTTTTTAAATACATATCGGTTTTAAACAATGTTTTTCTCAGCTGCTCTAAATTAATTTTTATCGATTACTCGAAAATAATCATTTATGAATATTTATTCCAATACCGCATTACTTCTAATAACCAATATGTGCAGAGTTAATTGTGTGTAATCTTTTTGCAAAATGTATGATGATAAAATGATAGTAAAAATAACAGACTTTAGCCACCGTCGTAAAATTATGGACTTTTCGACGGTTACGTTTACTTAATCGTTTCATCAGGTTTTATCCGTTGACATTATTTTGCTTTCCATTCATAACTTTAGTTTACATAAAATGTGTACGTTAAAATGAAAGTGAAAAAACTTTTCGCTGTACGCAAAAATTACAAAATATATAAATTGAAACAATTCAATTACCAAGGTGGCTTAATCACTATGCGATCGTCAGAATATGATCAACAAAAATGAAATTGGCACCGCGGCGAAAAATGGTGGCAAAAGAATTATCCTGAAAGGGTAGCGCGTATATGTATATTCGAAAAACATAAATACGTCGAGTATTTGATCGCGTTTAATTACCCATACGAAATACGCTGCTTCCATAGCGGAATGTTCGGTCGATGAACATTGCTATGAAAGTTACGAGCCACTATCACATCATTCCATATTAATTTTGTTAAACCTTTGTTACGCGTGTACGGTAACGTCATTTTTTCGCTTTTCCAAAAAACGTGTTTTTTCACGTGTATTATTATTATTTTATTATAAACGAGTAAAGTGCACAGTAAATTCGATTCGATTTTGGTATCGAAAGTTATATGCATAACAAAATTATCGACACGTTAAAATTACGTTACTATAACATGAACGTCGATAAAATTGAATTATAATCGGTATCGTTTTGTTGTTAATTCTAATGGATGTTAAAAGATGAGATGTGCATACATAATTACTGACATTGATTGAGAGAAAATGTATAGGTAATGGTTACAAAATCCTACTAGCCAACAGCATTTTTGCCTTCATTACTAGTATTTCTCGGTAACGCTTACAATTTTGTCAGGTAATGGTTCCCAAACGGTATTTTCATAATCAGAAATTATAAACGTTACTATTTATCTGGTAAAATGATTGCTGTTCTACATTCTAAAAAAAATCCCTTTTACGTTAAAAGGGAGTTATCTCCAAGATGAATGTGATCTAACTGTTAAATGATTCGTTTTACTGTAAAACGAAACCCTTTTTTCTGTAACAATTTCGTTTTACAGTAACGAATTTGACAGTTTGATTACAATCGTCTTTGAGATGATTCCTTTTTAACGTAAAATGGACCATTCTTAGAATATCTTATTGTGTCTTTAGATAACTTTAAAACATTTTAATATTTATACGATAATTTCTTACCAAACTTTAGCTTTACTACTACGGAACTGTTGCGGTTACGATCTAAACATGCTGTTAACATTACATTAGCTACCGCTGGCCCTTAATTTTGAATTGCACCATAATGGAATCAATAGTCCAAGGTTTCGACTATGGCTATCTTAGGTGTCCTGAATGCCTAGCAAAAGAAAGTCTAACATGTTTTTATGGATACTATACTGCATTGAAAAATATAGCCTCCACAGTTTTGCCTAATTCGGACATTGAAAATAATGTTTAGCATCTTGCAAATTAAAAAACCGAATATATAATTATGCAGTGGTTTTTGTACCCAGTATAAATACAGTATAAATGTCTAGTAAACAATAATTTAAAAACTATTTCTATGACATTGTCTTTGATCAGATTTACGTATTTTTCTCATTCATCTCATTCGGATTTCTTTTTTACTCGGGTAATTTTACTAGTAGCCTTTTTTATTCACACTTAAAAAAAGTAATTTTATTTTATGTAAGTTTTATGTCGGTTTAAACAAGTGTTCTTAAAATTACTTTTTAAAACAAGTGTTCTTAGATTCTTAAAATTTTTGGTTAACGTTTCTGCCTAAAATGTTATGTTGTCTTGTACTTGTTCAGGTCCGTGGTAGATTTACTGTCCAGCAGATAGCAGCTTTGGAAGCAAAGTACCAATCTCAACCGTACTTGACCGAACTAGAGAGAATTGAGCTAGCAACAGTTTTGAACTTGGACGAAATCGAAATAAAAACTTGGTTTCAACTTCGGCGTCTGATACAAAAAAGGCTTCTTAGACAACGGCTACGTAGACAGAACAGTAGCCGTTGATCAACATTTTTGAACCAAGTAGCAGATTGGTTAGAAAATTGACGAATGCAAAGACAAAAAATTCTACACAGTTACGGTGGAAAAACATGTTCGTGAGGATCGATGTTAATCGTAAAATTTGTGTGAATCTCTTTAGCAGCGAGAAGTGTCATTACGAATTCTTGCAGTGTGACGCTAACATGTAAAGTTCTGCTTTTATTTATTACAGATGTTACGGAACATTGACTTATGGATTATATTTGATAAGACTCAATTGTATCTGTGGTTTAGAGGCAAAAATATGATAAGTTACTTTTATGTTATTTTAAAATGTCTGAAGGTTTGAAAATGTACTTTTGAGTTTCTGTACATTCCGCCTATCATTTTTTTGGATTTTATATCTCATGCCAAATGAAAATCAAACTGATCAGATAATAGTTTTCTTTTATATTACGTTAATGAATTCACACAGATCGAAAATCCAGATCCACAGATATTATATAAATATAAGCCAAAAAACTTGTTCTAAAACTATTCTGTAACAAATTCAAATATTCATACAATTGAACAAGAGTATAAAATGATATTTCATGAAATTTGTTGACAGCGAATTCGAAATCAGACGTCAAATGAACATTGCAGAAACGTCCTGTCTGGATCATCTTTAACCGGTAAGATAACATTATGCAGCTCATCTGTAAAATTCAACGATGTTAACCGGATCCAGTAAAATTCTTTTACTATCCCCCGAAAATACTCAAATAGAGATTTTTAATCCAGTGTCTGTGGTTCAGATTTTCTCCAACAGAACTGAACGTTCATTAAACGTTTTAAATGTTCACAGAATGTTTATTGGAGATTACACTTTTAATATACGTTTATAAAACGTTTAAAGTTTTGGGTTCCATTAAGGCTCTGAGAAATAGAAAAGGACAGACTTTGTGCTTTACTACAATGAAGCACATCATCTAGTTGTATTGCAAACATTTTTATTGCGCCAATTTGAGTTATGTTATTTTTTAACAATATTATATTAAATGTCATGATCACTAAAATTGATTATGAAAATAATTCCTTTTCATTTAATGACGTCGCAATTTCAATATGCAACCTTTCATGTGAAACTAATCGATTTAAAATGGAAATAAATCATTTGAACAGATAATCAAATTATTTTCTACGCGACGTGATTATAAATGTGGACCTTTTGTCTTTCAAATGTTCGTCCAGTTAGGGGTAACTGGAAACCACTAAAATTCCGATAATAATATATTACCACACGTCTGTTATCAGACCTAGCCATAACTTTAGTTCAGACTCAGTGTAGCCATTAAAGCTTAGCGGAGCTTAGTGGTTGAAATTTACTATGCTAGGGCAATGATGATGTTATAATTTAATAATAAAATTATGTACAAAATTTAGTACATGGTGGTAATACTTCTATTTGATCTGATATTACTTCTATTTAATGACAGAAAATCCTTCGAGGGAACTATTTTGATCAATCATTTTGCTTTGGTAGAAAGATTTAGGCACGTAGATTACCTTAACGCATTGCTATTGTTGGGACAAATATTACAGAATATTTTATCATTATTATGTCGAAATAGTTAGTTTTAAAATTACCTATAGATCTACCCTGTAAATCTATTATCTGATGTGTATTTATGTAGATATTTTATTTATAAACTCTGATTTTTTAATATTTTTATATTGACAATTTAATTCACTTCTGAGGGTTCTCTACTACTAAAGTTACTAAATTGCTGAGCGAAGGAAAATCAGAAAATAAATATTTTATAGTTTACATAAAATGTGTTGCATCGGGATCTGATTCATTTTGATTTAATCTCCCATAAATAGCACTAGCGTATAGAAAACTTTTTGTGACAACTCTAGAAAATTTCTAGAGTTTGATAGTTTTCCTAAAAGGGTGTTGTGAAAACTTCTTGAAGGCAGTCAAATGTCGCCTACGTAATGTTATAATATTTCTTTCAAGACGTGTAAGAATAACGTTGAAAAGAGGAACAGGCAATATTTAGTAAATCAGGTTTCGCGGTAGCGAACCCGACGAGCCAGTGTTATGTTCAGTAAATATATTCAGTTATAAAATTTGACCTCGAAAAAAGGAAATGAAAAACAAAGAAAAAATCGATAATTATTATTAAACTTTAACAATTTGTAATGTTTGTTTCAAATATAAAGAGTACTATTGCAATATTGAAAAGTAATTTAACAAAACAAAAGATTTCCTGCCATTCATATTACTATTTTTGTCCAGCGGTAAAGCTTTCGATTTGCATCTGCAAGATCAAGGGTTCAAGTCTCAGTGGCTGTTAACTTTTTCTATACATTGCTCAGTCCTCTTTTAACGTTATTCTTAAACATCTGGTCAGCCATATTATAAGAAGTTTTTTTTACTTCATGTGTCCGTTTGTTTGCATTAGAGTTGGGCATTCGAATAGTCCAGACTTTTTTCTTCTTCTATCATTAACGTTTATATGATATACACGCAGATATTGCCTAATTCGGATATCCAATTGTATATCTTTCAGAAGAACAAAAAAAAAATAAATACAAACATGACAAATTCAAATTCCTCAACCAACTTCCGTATAAATAACATGAGATTCATTTTTCATAAACTATTAATTAATTGTTGGTTACGGTTTACGAATCTGTAACGAATTGTAACGAATCTCCAATGATTTTTAACGGCACGCAAATTTGGATTCAGTTTAACGATTTGTTTGTTGAAAATCCGTGTTATTTTTTTTTTTTCAGGGCCCGATTGAAGTTCCCGTCGTCGTCATCGGACAGCCATGCCAGAGCGCGACGCGGCCCGGCGCGGAATGAATTAAAGAGATTAAAGTACACGCTAACCGCACGAGATAAGCCAGGCTATTGAATTACACTTGAATACATTTCGGGCGATAAGATGTGTATCGGCGAAACGTGAGGAGATAAAAAAATAGACAGAAAAGAAGAATGCAGTCCACTTGTCAGCAGCAACAGGCGCAGCAGCCCGCGAACGCGACCTCGGCCAGCAGGACTTCCTTCCTTATCGAAGACATTCTCAGTCGCGGCACCGTGGCGCCGAATTCGCAGCACCACCAGTTGGTGCCGCACCACCATCTCGCGCCGTCCCATCAGCACCAGCAGTACCAGCATCTCGCTGCGAGTCTGCTGCCGAGCTACATGCCGACTGCGCCGGCGTTCTACTTGGGGCAGCTGTTCAGTGGCGCGAGCATGGTAGGCAGCGCGGTGATGCCCAGCATCAGCGAGCTCAAGCACTGTCGCAGACGCAAGGCTCGAACCGTAAGTGTAAATAACGTCTTCATGCTGCACTGAGAAAAATCCGTGGAAAATTACACAACTTTAACATTAATGACGTAAAATCCCTGCTTAAAAAATCTTATGTAAGATTTTATATACAATTTTATCTCAATTTGGCTTCTAAGAAATTATGTAAAATCTCCTGTAAAATCATGTATAAAATCATGTATAAACTTTATTTTCAGTAGGGATCACATCTCTACGGAGAGAAAAGTTGTCTTAATTATTACTATATTAAATAGCATTCCGATATGCTATTTAATATAGTAATGCTATATTAAATAGCATACGAAGCTTCCTCTCTTAGTATTTGGTACATTTATTTCTCATAATTTTCTCGTATTACGTTCAGTTCAATTTACTATATTTTTATAGTAAACGAAAATTCTACTTCTTAAAAAAAAAAAAAAACATTTTCCACGCAGTGTCTCGAACCCGGGATCTTGAGGTTTACAGCCGGGGACTTTTCACCTTCACCGCCGACGCTGTTGACATTCGAAGCATTCGATCTTTCTTTTGTTTGAATCAGCACGTCATTTGTTTACAGCATTATTTGAATTCCTAGTAAAAACTACTTGCGTGAAAGTAGTTTTTACTAGAAATTTATCACAATTTACTACAAAATATAGTAGTTTATGCTGTTTTGGAAGCTTCGTCCTCGAATCGAAAAAATGCTATATAAAATATAGCACTGTTTGATGCAATTTTTCCCTCCGTGTATATGTATCTTTCCACAAAAAGTAATTCTGGTTGGATTGAAACTGATAACTTTTACTTCGTTAAAGTTATACATTTTTTTATATTTATAAAATATAAATAATAAAATATAATAATACAATAAAATATAAATAAAATAAAAATAAAATAAAAACTATATTTATAAAAAGTAATCGAAAAAGTAACATCGATGCCATGAATGTGGAATTTTACTCAATATACTGTGTAAAACATCACGCATCATTTTAGTGTAGTTCGTTTTATGAACTACAATTCGAAGGTTGTTCATTTTATGTATGAAACAGGGTTGTTAACATAAATAGCCAATTTTTATAAAGTAATCGAGGCTGGAATTAAGGAATGATAGGTAGTTGTTAACGTCACGTTTGCAAATTCTAAAATAAATGGTTTAAAATTTAAATATGTGATGTGACGTGTTGTGACATGAAAGAGGAAGTTGTGTCTGCTTTTTACAAATATAAAACAAGATAAAACTATAAATGGATTGATTTTTACATGAGGTATCGTTTGAGGAAATGAAAAATAAAAGAGTCCGACCTCACATGAGAAAGTTTAACGTTTATGTTTTTACCTATTTTTCAATGTTTATAGTTTGTACTTTACATCGCACAAATATACGATGACTTCATGCGATTTCATATTGATATAACTTAAGCGAATTAAACAAGAAATTGATCTTAATAAAAGAAATATTGGGAGTAGTTTGTTTTGACACTTTTGAAATTTTTACGTCTGGTATCCTAACTGAATAATGCACAAATTTCAATTTGTAACTTCGCAAGCTTTGATACATTTATAGATTATCTCTAATTTTTTATACTGAATTAACTTAATATTATCAATTCCAACGAATGCATAAATTAAAGTATAATAGCTTACATTACACATCAGATTTAATATAAACTTTATCATTTATAAGCCAGACAGTTTTTTTGGAAATGAATAGACATATTTAAGTTTATATTGATATTTATCTAAATTAAGATCGAGTCTATTAAACAGCATCGTCTGAGTCGACTATTTCGCGCCAAAACCTGGGTAAAAAATAGTCTGGGTAAGATTTTGCAGGTTTTGATCGAAATCTGGTCAGAAACCTAACTTAACCTCACCAAAAATCTGATTTAGATATTTATGTATTATTATTTCTAAAATTTCCAGAAATATTAAATCATATTACATATGATTATATTTCCTGGAAATGTAATTATATTACATACGATTACATTTTTAGGAAAACTACTTTTGGCGCGAAATTCAAATTAGCTTTTTCGCAATCAGATTCACATCAACATAAAAATCAACAAATATTCAAATTCCTCCTAATCCCTTTACTTATCATTTTCTCTCAAAAAAATCGTTCTCAAAAACAAAAACACCTCCAAAAATCAGCAAATTACTCCCAATACAGACGATAACAAATGCGATTGTCAAACTCCGGGTGTTACTTTGCCAGTGCGGAAATTGGAGCCCAAAATAGACTTCAAATTGCAAATCGGCGGGCGGGCGAGCAAAAAGAACGGCCGCCATCGCACCAAGTCAATCCCGAAAGTTGAAAAGCAATTCCGATTGGGCGCGCGGCGAAACCGGATTTCCATTTGTCTCAATCTTTTCCGCTTTACGTCCGGCGCCTGTCCGGACTCGATTGGTCCGGCGAGATCGATTTCAATCAGCGCCCGACGAGTTCCGAGTGTTGCGAATTGCGCGAAATCGCGAAATCTGGATTTCGCGAAACCCAGACTGGCTTCAATTCGGCCGAAGTTTCGAGGATTCGGGATCTGTCTGTGGCGTTTCATTAGACAAAAGTGTCACTGCAAGGAGCGACGCTCATTTGGTCGGCGTGGAATTGTCCGTGCGTTTCATTAATTCGCCGAGAGGAGGGTGAAATTGCCCTTGAAATTGTAGCGGATTGATCGTCCGGGCTGGCGAATGCGCTTTCGCGATAATGCAATTCGAGTAATTAATCGAGCATTGTCGCAGCGTCAGATTCGCGTCACGCGGAGCGATTTGTGGCAAATTGGGGTGTCCATTTTTGGATGGGCGCTTTGGAGATCGAATTGCGGGGAGGGGAGGGGGAGGTGGTGGAGTATGTAGGGTATTTCATTGTGCAGATGTTGTGTGTAAAGTCCATTAGTGTAGAGCTTAGGTATCCTTTGAAATGTGGAGATTGCGACAGTTGCAGATCCACGTTTCGGGTTGATGCACAGTGAAATCGATTATTTGTTTATAATAAAAATAAAAAATAAAAAAAATAATAAAATAAAATAAAAATAATAATAAAATAATAGCATAGAATCTGGATTGACAACTGTTTTTACATTTTTAGAAATGTTATCACATGAATTTTTAGATAATTTATATTAGTAATCTAATAATTGTATGGCGTAGAGTTATTGGATTATTGGATGATATTGAGGTTGAAATTATATGAGAGAATAATAGGTTACTTCATGGCAATTTTGTAAAATTTTGTAATTTTGTAGAAATATGTAAAAAAAATTTATATATGTAAAAATGTATGACAAAATTATTTATTCTTCTTTTCACAAGCGGATCTGTGGTTAGGACAATCTGAATCCTCTTGCTAATATCAGATTCCGCATAACAACTTGCACATTTTTCATTTCAGTGTAGCATTTTGATTATTATAATTTTTTGTCAAATTTATCTCAAATATACACCCAATACTTCGATTTTCCGCTATAACGTTCCCGACATTACGGAATATGTCTTTTTGAGAAGTAGGAATTAATATTAAATAATATCACAAAAGATAAATTATGGTTTTTACATGCTTCAAATTTTATGTAATTTAACTCTGTTATGAAAAAGGTATGTTATATTACACTCAAAAAAATAATCCGATTGCAACCAAGTATATAATATACTTGGATTTCATATCCT
>JABFPB010003262.1:0-17573 GCA_022817645.1 Ceratoteleas bidentatus
AGAAATACTAGCATTTTTAAGAGGATGTTCAAGTTCTATTGGTGAAAAAAATCAATAATATTGTTTTCATTTTTGACTTCTCTAAGGTGACTGCACGGGGACAATACGTCGTTTTCTTTTTTCGTGCCAGCTTATGTCCCGAGATTCGGGACGTCTGCTGCCCCGAATCGAGGCATCTGACGTACCTAATCGGCACACATGTCGTGCCAACTGTGCAATGTAACTGAAGTACCTAATGCAAAGGATAACCTATTAAAAATTGGTGCTCCATGATTCGGGGCAGCAGCGCTCCCGAATTCAGGACTTCAGACGAACCTAACCTCCATACAAGATATGTACTTGAAGAAGTCGTCTGTAGTGCATAAATGTTTTCCATGTAGAATATTCCACTAAATCATTCGAAATACTTGACACATGATAACGCGTTTTACTGAACAAGCACGTTTTAACATCAATTTTATAAAAATTTTACACCTGCGGTCAAAACGTTGAGACTGGCCAAAATAAGGTTTCAAGAAAAAAATGAATTTAGTTTGAGTTACTTATTTATGTCGAAAATAAGTAACTCAAACTAAATTCATTTTTTTCTTGAAACCTTTTTTTTAATTGATGACCATTCTGGCTCCCGAATCGATCAATCGATCAATTGGCGACCTACTCTGTAAAAAAATAGACTGTTTTTAAGGTACCTTGTACAAGGTACAAAATAGTAAAAAAAATAGTAAAAAAATAGTTTTTTGATCAATCGTAGGTTTATGGCCATACTATATTTTTCATCATTTGTATGGAATTTAATTTCAGATAAAATGCTGAGCTTCGGGAACGGTCATCAATTGACGATGAACGAGCAGAGGCCTTACAATTCACCCTTTTTTCACCAAAAGAACTAGAAACTCTCCTTCATATTAAAACTAGTTTTTTTTCAAATAGTTTCTTGTTTACTCAGGCAACGACAAATTTCAAGGTGATATCGATGTGATATCGAGGCGATATCACATGAGTAGCGCAAGCGTATCGCATGTTAATCGCATAAGTCTCCCAATTTCCCTTCAGTTTGAGATACATGTGATATCACGCAGTGATATTAGAGCGATATCATAGCGGTATCACATTGATATCACAGCGATATTTGTGGTTGCCTTGGTATGTTTTACTAGAATAGAAGTGCTGTATCATTTTTATATTTTCAAATTCTACGCAAAAGCCGCCGCTTTTTCTAAAATAAAAACGAAAATTATTTAATAACAGAATAAATAAATTACTTTAAAGATGGCAATAGCTAGAATATTTTATACAAAATTTCACAATCCACAAAGCAGAACTTGAAGTTGTTTTCGCGGCATTTTTAGGACGATGGATCCCTTGGAAGTTTCGTGAAAAATGTTATGACATTTGTTGTAATGACATCTACATTTTACATCGCATGTTACATTAGCGAACAACTGATGGAAAAGGTAAATCAATTGTATGTATGAAATGTATTCAAAATTGTAAAGTCTTTATCACTAAATAAATTGAATCTGAGATTTTCGAGTTGGATCTGGGAATGTCGAATCTCAGATGCTAATTCTTGGATACGATGGGTGAATTCGTAAATTCTTTTTTGAAGTGTATACATCTAGGCGAAGCTGCTTACACGTGCCGCTGGTACATGTTGGCTCGAAGAGAAGCCGTATTTATTGCAATTATTCAAAATATCCAGCAATATCCAATTAAATTAACAGCAGGCAAAATAGTTTTGCTCTCAATGTCTGCATATGGGGATGTGAGTATAATTAGTGTCATGTCATATACTGACTTTTGAAAAATAGAAACTTGAGATAAATATAAGCTTCGGTTTTGTGTACGTAACTGTTAACACTCGTTTGTGTCAATTCATCTTCTTTTCAGTTTTAATGTAAATAATTCTTACATATTAATGTCACATAATTATAGGTCATGAAAAAGGCAATGGCATTTTTAAGTGTATTGAAAACTATAACATTTTAAACGTTTGTATCAGTAAATTGCCGGTTTAATCATTTTATAATATTCAACTCAACCAATCCATGAGGTAAAACCAAGATTACGATTCACTAGTCACGAATCCCTGCTCCTCGTTATTACCCAATGATTATCATGATCATTCCAAGCTTGACAAGCTTGACATAATCAGGAACCCCCAGGGTTGGGCTTAATACCATTTATTTGTCCTCAATCAATCAAATGATTAATCTAATAATTGATTAATCATTATTTGATTAATTGATTAATAATTCATTTAATTACTCGATTAATCAGCAATCATTAAAGATTAATTAAAATTATTAAATTCATGATTAATCATTAATAATGTCTCTGGCGGCAGAGATCGGCAGAAACCAATAGAGACCGCCAGAGATCAGCAGAGACCGTGGGAGACCGGCAGAGACTCTGACGATCTTTGCCGATCTCTTGTCCAGCCCCTTTTTCCGTAATGTTGTACCATTCATTAATTTCGTAAAAATTCTTTTCGATGCAAAATTGCTCATTTAATATGGAGTAAAATACCACATTACAGGCCAGAGTGAGAAAACGATATTTTTAATTGATTAATGGATTATTAAATTAATCAATGTATTATTAATCGATTAATGGATACCTGCGATAAAAGTTCCCGGCAATTCCTTTGTATATCCTGAAAATTGTTTCACATGTCCAGGCAAATCACGGAATTTTCCAGGGATTGGCAGGAAATATCCCTGATTTGCATGGAAATGTGAAATAATTGCCAGGAACTTTTAACGCGGGTAATTAAATTAATTAGTTTATCATTTATCGATAAATGAATAATTAAATTAATGTATTTATCATTAATCGATTAATGTATAATTAAATCAGTTAACTAATCATTAATCGATTAATCATGATATAAAGATTAACATTGCAATGATTAATTTAATTTTAATCAAAATTAAAAAAATTGCCCAACCTTGGGAATCCCAGTTTCATAATATATTCACGCCGAGCTACCCACAATTGCACGCCAGTTCTGGCAATAGGCTCGCTTCTATCTCCACAGAACCTTTAACACGCAAGCTTCAACCTTTAGACTAGAATCGCCAGTCAGAAGGTACCATTCTTCATCAACTGTTTCGATGGAAAAGACACCGTTATTATACGTAACGAACTCTAACCTAATATCCGACCTAGCCTACGCTTTCAACTACAACCGCTGGTTATTAAATATGACTGCGTCCTGGTCCGGCGTGAACCATTCCATATTTCGCCGTATACTCGTTGGTCTTCGCCATTTCTGCAAAAATCTTCGACCATTAAAAGATATTAAAAGATATCGGCATGCTGACCATTGCAACGGGTTACAGCGTAAAATATGTCATCATGGTGGTGCAAGTTGGAAATGTACGAGCATGTTCGAGCATCTGACGTCCGATTGGGAACACACAATCTAGGGGAGTAGAGAATTGATGCTGAAAGAAGCGAAATTGGAACGGACAGTCATCGCAGTTCTCAATACATCTTTGATATTCGCGATATGTGCCTGGCAAATGATCGCTCTCATGAAAAGCGTTGTACCTGCTGGCAAGCTGGTATGAGACCGCTGTGATACCATTGTTGTGTCTCCCGCTTGTGAGCTGCATCACATGCAGCTCACATGCGGCTCACATGCGGCTCACATGTGATATCGCTGTGAAATCATTGCGGCTCACAATGTTGACTGGGCCGTTTAATTAGATGAGAACTACCGTTTCTAAGTCTGAACGCTTACATATTACAAAACACCGATAAGTCATCTTTCTATCACCTAAGACTATCGTTTAGTAAGTAGCACTGCCTATAGGAAAGAACCGGCAATACACACCAAATCATCCGGTGTATTGGAATCTGACATTTGCCGATACGCCATCTGGATCGGAACTATTAGAAGTATAGACAGAACCTCATTTTCTAAATTTTACTGTAATTACTTTATAATTTATCGAAATTTCTTTGAATTAAGTTGATTTGTACGAGGAACAACCATCCAAATAAGTTTACATGTGGTTTTTTTGCAAAAAAAATTCAAATTTCTATACTTGTCAACGCCATTTCGTTAGGCCACGCCCCCATGTCAGATCCCAATATTGCCGGTTCAAATATTGTCATTCGCATGCGCAGTGAGGTGTTCCCTCTATTTCGCACTAACTCGCACCGACTCGAGAACAATGCCGGCATGAGCTCAGCACAGGCCGCGGATTGTTGCTACTACAAACATGTAAACACGTATCATTAACCAACCGCGTAATGGTAATTCTACTGGAAGTCCGGTGGAAATTACCGAACTTTTTTTCCGGTTAAATTTAAATTGCGAATTACGAATCTTGCAGTCAAAGATTAAAATAAACACATTTAATTTTTTGAAAGAAGAATTCTTTCCATAATTTTATGATAGTATTCTGTTCTCAAATTCACAAATACTTTGCTTCAGCAATATCTACCGTCGCACATCCGAAACTTTTCAAAACGTATGTAGCTAAAATACATACCTGCGAAGAAGGAAGTAAATTATAATTTCACGGAATGATTAACGATACGTTCCATACGGTGAACAAAAAAGGGTGGTTTCTACGTACAAATTTGCATCTTGTACAACTGGCAATTCTCAATCCAATTAAACAACTTTCTTGAAAAAATACACATTCTTTGTTTTGATATATTTCTATAACATAATATTTGATTTGAATTTTCTTCGTATAAACAACACTATAATACCGTGGTAATATTCAACACTCTAAAAAATATCCAGTTACCGTAGACGGAATCCGGTTACCATATCCGGAAAATCAGATTAAATATCGCTTGAGAGGAATTCCGGTTAAGGTAAGCGGATTCTGGCTACCGTGATCGGAAGTGAGGTTATGCAAATGTGAGGATATACAAATCGTCTAGCTGTCAGTCAATATATTCTTAATGTAAGATGATCATTTATTAGAGTGAAGCAATAGTTATTAGATTATTAGAATAATTTGATTACGTACATACTTATATATATCAACTAACCAATTTGTTTAAATCAGTCATGTTCGTTTGAATTGCTTCTATAATCGGCAGACAATATGCCCGAACCACATTTAATGCATTGCGTGTCACTAACAATCATCTCACACAACATATGTTTTATCCAAAGTGATCATACATGCCTTGCATTCATTCACAAGGGTCAATACTCTACTCACATCTTCGGACTCGCACTCTGAAAATCTCACATCAATTTTAAACAAAAAATCATCCTTCACAATCACTCCAAACAGTCGTAACATAAATTTGTCAACAAATGCAAGAGAACTATTTATAACAGATATGCATAAAGATCCAGTTTCTGACAGTATATGCTAATGGTTTTCAGTTGGCGCTGTCAAGATCACTCTCTTAGCCATTTCCAGCTTCATTTGAGATTCTGTTAATATTAAAGTTAAACGTTTCATCTAATTTATAAAAACGTTATATAGGTGGAAACATGTAAAGATGTTACCATAACTAATAAAAATGACTCGTCACCTTAAAAGAGATTGTCTCAAGCTTTTAGAATTGTGTCAAACTGAAAATGCTTAGGTGAACCTGGTAAAATTTTGTACCAAATATCAATTTGGAACAAGATTTTGGTACATATTTGTAATACAACTTATAGCAACCGTCTTCCGGTTGAACCAAGCAAACTTTTTTAAGAGTGCAACACAAATGCAGTATCAACTCAATACACTATATTATAGTAAGCGACCCTTAATTACCCTTCCGTGCATGTTTAATGCTTGTATCAACACAATTCAACTACATTTCCCGACAGTACCCAACAAAGTTCTTTACTCAATACCATTTCTATCCTCGAACCGCGCAAGCGTTACACGCGAACCACACATCATCAGAACCTCCTTGCCATCAGTGTAGACTTGCAATCATAATGAAACAAGTTTCTTCAATGTACGTGTCGAACCCGAACAAACAGGCTGATTTAAAGTACTCTTTCGATTACAATCGTTGGCTTCTGAATATCATCGTATTGCGGCCTCTCCCCAAGAATACTTCGCTGCTCTGGCGAATATCTCTTCGTATCATCAATGTTATTAATATTATGTTTATACTCGCGCTCGTGGTCGGCCTTCTGTTGGGTACCGCTTTTGCCGACGAAACCATCGACGTTAAGATTCAAAATTCTGGTTTGGCGATTTTAGCGGCCGTATACCTGGCCAAGTACATCATTCTCATATTCAGCAACTCGAACATCTGGACGTGTTACAAGCAAATGGAGAGCAACTGGGAGTACATATTTTGTGGGAAAAGGAAGCTGATGCTCAAGTATGCTCGAATTGGCAGGAGATTTACGATCACCCTCACTTCGTCACTTACATTCACGGCCTTTGCTTGGATGATTTTGTCGCTGAAAAAAACAACTGTGTCATCCAATAATATCACGTTGCATACTCTTCTCTACGATGTACACTTCTTGGCATTTGACCCTAGAGTTATGCCATACTACGCGTATATGATGGTTTTGGATTTCGTAGCAATGGTTATTTTATTCTTTATCCTGACCCAATCGTGTTGCCCTGTCGCGTTGGTGTTGCATGCTTGCGGACAGTACGATATTTTAATTTCTGTGTTGCAAAGCATTGAAGATCAGGACACTGGTAAGATGAACAATCAGACGAAGATCGTTACCATTATTAAAAAGCATTATGAGTTGATAAGGTATCTACTTTAAGTAGATAAGGTATCATATTTTACATAACTTTTTTTTTGTATTTTGAACTGATAATTGGATATTCGTAAATTTCATTTATAACATAGTGCTTTGCCACTGTGGTATCATGGCACTATCTTTCAATGTATATATTTAAACATTAGCAATATTTCTTTTTTTACATTTTAACGTAAAAATTAATTTTGGAGCACAATTTAATGTAACGAAGTTGTATCAATACATTCATGAGAACACAACTCGACTTTCGAGTTCATTTCGAGAGAACATTCCTTGTGTCTAAATATTTAGTTAAGTAAAACAGATCTTACAAAATGTATCAATACCTATCTCAATTTTGTAATTGTAATACTAGTACATTACACCACTAGGGAGTGAATTTCGTATTTTTTCACGAGTGCATTTGTGGAACGAGGCGAAGCAGAGTTCTGCAAGAAACGAATGAGAAATCGAAATTCCCCCCGTGTCGTGTACGATATTATCCCTTACGAGGGAGCAGGAAGCCCGCGTTTCCGCCCGTTAGGGCGGGAATGTGGACTTCCCTGCCCCGAGTGAGAGAAATAAATATAAAACAATTAAAAATTGTAATATTATACATCTTATAATCTTTCGTATATTATAATCAAGTATTCTGTTTACAAAGGGGGAAATAAATTGCCTGAAAATGTGTGAATATTTCTTCGAAGAATATAATTTGAAAATAACGTCAATTAATTTTCAATAGGTTTTGTTCTTATATTGAGAAAGCTTTTACTTGGACATTTTTTGTAGAATGGTTTACATGTTTGGCAGGTGTATGTATTATAAGTTATTCTTCTGCTGTGGTATGTTTTTTACTACATTTCTTTGACACTTAATTGAGAATCGATATAAAACAAATAAAAAATGACTATTTGTTGAAATATGATAGTTGTGCAGCATGTTGCGCATAACACTTTGTATACGTATATGTGATATATGTCAATTGTTATGTAACTGTTTTAACAATAAGGAAAAAGTACTACTAAAAGCAGTCTAGCTCCCAAAGTGATCAATCGATCAATTCGCGACTAACTCTGTAAAATATTAAACTTTTTTAGGGTACCTTGTACCTGTAAAGTGTTTAAAAATGTATTAAAAATCATTTGTTAGTGCAGATGAACATGAAAAAATGGGTGAAAAGGTATCTTTAGTTTTTGTCAAACACGCACAAAATGGTAAAAAATCGTTTCCCTCACTCCGGGCGGGAATACCCACACTCTCGCCCTAACCGGCGGAAATGTGGGCTTCCCGCTCCGTCGTAAGGGAAAATATCGTACACACTACGGGGGGAATTTCGATTTCTCACTCGTTCCTTCCAGAACTCGGCTTCGCCACGTTCCGAAAGTTCACTCGTTTCGAAATACGAAATTCCCTCCCTAGTGGTGTAATGTACTATTTTTGATCAAAAGTAGGTTTATGGTACCCAAATGGCCATACAATATTTTTTATCATTTTTATGGTATTTAATTTCAGATAAGAAACTGAGCTCCCCTTCAAATTAATAACTTGACAATTTCAAACTGTCGTATCTGCTGCGATTAAGCATAATAGATATGACAGTTTGGAACTGAGCCATGCAGATAAGACATAATGGTTCAGATGTATCAACTAGTTTTTTTCAAATAAGATTTTCTTCTGTATGTTTTACTAGAACTGAAGTCTTCTATAATTTTTATATTTGCAAATTCTAATATTTCGGTAAAAACCGTCACTAAAATATAATCAACCGTTTTCCTAAAATAAAATCGAAAATTATTTTAAAACAGAATACAGGAATTACTTTATAGATGACAATAGCAAGAATATTTTGCTACAGAATTTCATATTCAATATTGCAGAACTTGAAATTGTTTTCTCGGCATTTTTAGGACGATGGATCTCTTGGAAGTCTCGTGAAAAATGTTATTACAATTCTTTCAATAACGTCAATGTTTTGCATGTCATGTTACATTGGCGAAGAATTGACGGAAAAGGTAAATCAAATGTATGTATGAAATATATTCAAAATTTTTAAGTATTTCTCACTAAATAAGTTGAATCTGAGATTTTCGAGTTGGATCTGGGAATTTCGAATCTAAGATGCTAATTCTTGGGTACGATGGGTGAATTCGTAAATTCTTTTTTGAAGTGTATACGACTAGGAGAAGCTGCTTACATGTGTCGCTGGTACACGTTAGCTCGACAAGAAGCCGTATCTATTGCAATTATACAAAATATCCAGCAATACCCAAAGCAATTATCAGCAGGAAAAATAATTTTGCTCTCAATGTCTGCATATGCGGATGTGAGTATAATTAGTGACATTTCATACTGACTTTTGCAAAATACAAAAGAAACTTGAGATAATTATAAGCTTCGGTTTCGTGTACGTAACCGTAAACTCTGGTTTGCGTTAATTCATCTTCTTTTCAGTTTTAATGTAAATAATTCTTACATAATTATTATTAATGTCACATAATTATAGGTCATGAAAAAGTCAATGGCATTTTTAAGTGTACTGAAGACTGTAACATTTTAAACGTTTGTATATCAGTAAATTGTACATTTAAACATCTTATAATGTTCAACTCAACCTTTTAATATCTTCGCTCACGCGAACCAAATCACCCTGACAATTGTAGAATTGCAGGATTTATCCTAATATTCCCGGTTTGATCATAAAAAGTGTACTATTTATTTATTAAGACAAATTTGTATAGAAACAGATCTGGACTCGTACCTGTAAGTGTATGGTATAAATTGTATTAAAGAAAGCATGCAGAAGTAAATGAATTTACTTTTTAATAGTAACCAATGAGGTAACTTAGGTTAACTTTAAAATGTATCAATGTGGTAACGCCAACATCACGATTCGCTAGTCTCAAATCTCTGCTCCTCGTTACTCCCCAATAATTGTCATGGTCATTCCCAACTTGTTAAACTTGACATAATCAGGAACCCACGCTCATTGAAAATGGTCAAGATAGTTAATCCGTGACATCCCTAATCATATGTGTACTTGCATTTAGTTTCTTGAAAAATTTCTCGTGTAGTTAAATCGCGATAAATCATTAATTATTTAAAATTTTTCATTGGATACAATACAGTATAAAATTAAACAAATTAATACAAATAATTTGTTATAACAGTTAAGCATTTGATCTTCGATACTCAGACTTTCAAATGTGTGTTATGTTATGTTACCATGTACAAAATTTTAACAGCAGAATATCGAACATCAGAGCGACCGTTCTAACAGACAATCAGTTTTGTTTCTCTGATTTTTCAATAAATAAGTTCCGGTACGTGCAGTTTTCTTTTGACGGAACTGTTCCTCATATTTCCAAAATTAATATATTCGATTTTCACACCTTTCTCAGTGTTATTTTTGATAATAACTATGAGCTTATTAATAAATTAATATTAATAATTAGTAATTTTATTAATCATTTTCTTCTTTATTTGTGCCGGTGACCTGCCTTTTTTGCGAATATCTAAGTAATGACACCTCATTTACAACAAATGTTAGTTTGAACAATTTCTGGGTGATACGGGGGTAAGGATTAACTGCCTTAAATTAGTGATACTTGTCAAACGCAATATCCCCTAATCTAAATGTCTTTACGTTTCATAATAAATTCACGCCGAGCTACCCACAATTGCACGCCAGTCAGTGGCAATAGACTCGCATGTACCTCCACAGAACCTTTAACACGCACGCTTGAGCCTTTAGACCAGAATCGCGTGTTCACAAGGTACCAGTATTCATCAACTGTTTCGATGGAAAAGACATCGTTAGTTTACGTAAGGAACTCTAACCTAACCTCCGACCTAGCCTACGCTTTCGACTACAATCGCTGGTTATTAAATATCACTGCGTCCTGGTCCGGCGTGAACCATTCCATATTTCGTCGTATACTGGTTCGTATCCAAAATATCCTCGTATGCTGTATTATGGCATTTTTCGTGGTTGGCTACTCGTTGGACATTGCCATTTCCTCAAAAATCTTCGACCAGAAATTAAAAGATATCGGCATGCTGACCCTTGCGATGGGTTACAGCGTAAAATATGTCATTATGGTGTCGCAAGGTGAAAATATACGAGCATGTTACGAGCATCTGGCGTCTGATTGGGAACACACAATCTACGGGAGTAGAGAATTGATGCTGAAACAAGCGAAATTGGGACGGACAGTCACAGCAGTTCTCATTATATCCATGATATTCGCGATATGTGCCTGGCAAATGATCGCTCTAACGAAAAGCGTTGTACCTGATGGCAACGTCACGCTACACAATCTACCCTATCCGGCATCTTTTGTGGTGTTCGACCCAAGGGTAGCGCCGTTTTATTATTTCGTGCACTTCTTGCAATTTCTCGCAGTGCTCGTTTTTGCAGCGACAATGGGCAGTTCGTGTGTGGCAGTCACATTTGCAATGCATATTTGCGGGCAGTATAAGATATTGATATCTGCTATAGAGAGTATTGGGAGTGACAGAGAAAACTATCGGTTTAGTTTGAAAACTATCGTCAGGAAGCATTATAACATCATAAGGTAGTAGTGTTCTTGTAGAAATATTAAAATTCGTATTTCTATAATTTTGTAAATTTTGTAGACTTTTTTTTAATTTGGTTATTATTTAAAAATGTGATTTAATGGTTCCAAAATAGTCGAACAGACATTAGCCTTGTTGCGATATTACGTATATGGAAGCAGACATACTGTATAGGATTTTAACTTAATGTTAACAATATCAATTCAGGTTAATCTATTGCAGTTTTTGTAATATTAAAATTGTAACACGAAGACAAACAGTTGATGTAAAAATTGGAACAATTATTGTATCATTATGCATGTGGCGATATTTGTTGGACATAACAGAATGAAAGATCTCAGACTCTTAGATTTATTTTTCTAGTCTGTTTCTGTTTGTCTCTAGTCTGTCTGCTTTCCTAAAAATAATTTATTTTTAAACAGTAATTATCTTTTCTAATAAGACTAATTTAGTAATTATCAGGTTAAAAAAATTAAGAAACTGAATATGATTTTGCAAAAAAAAAACATGAATAACAGTGTGTTTTAACACCAATTTTGGTATTAGTGGTACTTTACATGTAATTCGCTTCTAATGTGTATAATAATGTTTCGAATAATAAGTCACTCAGTTCAGCTATAAGCTGGGCAAATAGCAGTCTCGTTAACTAGAAGTTGAACTTACAAGTATAGTTTAGCGTAACTATTAATCATTCGCTTATAAATAATGTGACTGTATATGGGCTGTTTTTCATAAGGCGTTAAGAAAAAAAAACTTTTTTCCAAATTATTCTTCACCTTAACTATTGGAGGAATGGGTAGATTTTGCTGAAAATGATATAACTTATGCTTCCTTAATAAAGTAATTTATTATATTATTACAGTCTTGCATAGTTTGTGTTATTCTGTCAGTTTTGCATTGTGTATTCAGTTTATAATTTACTGTATAAGTGTCTGTATGTACTTAATTATTAATTAATGTATTATTAATTTATTAATTTTTACTTTATAATTGTATTTTATACTATTTATTTTACAATAACATAAAAGTTAATTAATTATACATAAATAAATGAAATTTCAATTTATAATTGTCATGATCAGATTTGATATCTTATTTCACGATCGCTAAAGCACAATATTTAATTTTTTAAATTGTCAATAAGACTTTCCCTTATATAATATTTAAAAAAAATTCAAACGAAGAAGCACGTAAAATACAGGTTTCAGAAGAAAAATAAACATTTTTTGCAAGGTTTTTCATGTGTAAAAACGATATAAAAATATAAATGCATCTTCGTTATTAAACATAATGCATGTATAAAATTCAAGAGACGATCTTACTTCAATTTAGAGAACATATTTCAAAATTGGGAACCATTTCATGAAAATCGGTATTCTAGATTCAAAAGAGTCATTTTATAATGAGTTTTGATATTCTTCACCATTAATTTTTTACAATCTGTTTAGTAATTCTGCGTTATGAGTAACTTTTTGTCACTAGAAACAACATGCTTACATAGATTTTAACACTGCTTGATAGGTTCAGTTCATATCTAGAGCGTGCTTTCAATTGGTCGTTTTTTGTTGAATGGTTTAATTGCATTTTAGGTGCATGTACTACTAGCTATTTTTTTGTGACGGTATATTACATGTTTACATATTTCCTTATTTACACATATTAAATTTTAGTCAAACACATAAATAATTAAATTAATTTATTAATGCAAATCTTAATACATTTTTAATATTCTTCTTAAAAATTCATTCCCCTATATTCTACTGAACATTTTTAAAACAGTAATTACTTCGAATATCCTATTAGAGAATCATTCGACTGAGAAAAATGATTGAAAATTTTGTCTGAAACAGACAATGTCTGTTGGCTAACTGGAAAGTGTCTTAATGAGTCGATGTATTGATTGAAAGACATAATCAAACTTACAATCACGTTGTCTAACATTTAAGATTGGACAACTTGACTGTCTTCTGTACTACGTTTTTAGTTTTACCCCTATAATTTATCTAGAACAGAGAATCCTTTTTTTCAGAGAGTAAGAATGTTTATTAATATATTCTTTTTTGTGCAAATAAAAAGCTTTCAGAATTCAGATTGAAATTCTTCAAAGCTTTTATCATTTTTCACTTTTGAATTGCAGTATTTTGTTGAACAATTACTAGCACCTTTTTAATAAATTTTTAAGCGCGCAATTATTCATTTCCAATTATTGTGCAGGAAAAAGAAGGCGCAGTTGGCTACATAAGAACTTGTAGTTTATTTATGATATTAACTTCACTATTTTTGTTATCTTGTTATATTGGTGAACAACTAATGGAAAAGGTAGAACGTTATAAATATTACTGTTTAATAAACACAATCCAAGATCAAATAATACAATAAGTAGTATAAGGCTAATCATATAAGTACTAAACAATAATTCTATTTTCTGGTGTTTTTATGCACTTTTATGGTTATAAAGTCCATTCAGCTAGGAGAAGCAGCTTACCTTAGCGAATGGTACGAACTGTCTCCAAACCAAATGTTGAATTTGCAAATGATACAAAGAATTCAGTTATTTCCAAAAAGACTAATGGCCGGCAAAATCATTTTACTTTCGATGGGTGTCTACGCAGAAGTAATTCTTTATAATGCAGTCATTTATATTACACTGCTCGATAGCAGTTTTATCCTTGGAATTAAACCGACATTTTTAGTTTGTTTTGGTCTATTAATATTCTTTTTTTGCATAAGACCACCATAAGAGGGACAGAAATACACATGGCAGCTATTCGGAGACCCGACTGTACAGTGGAAATAACGCAAGAATCAGAACACTAATACAAACTAATAAAAATCTTTTTTTCTGTAAAAAACGATAAAATTGTTTTTTTTTAACAATTTTAGAAGAAATGTCGGCTTGGTCTCAAGGACACAGAAAAAGTGAAATTCTGTCGAGTAGTGTTATTGACAAATATATGTATCACTGTGGTAAATTATTTTTCATGACTTGGTTATGTTTTAGGTGTTAAAAAAATCCATGGCTTTATTCAGCTTGCTGAAAACCGTAACATTATAAGTCATTTGAGCATAATAATTGCATAACTCGATATTTTCATATTATTATTATTTCGCAAGTCAGTGAACGATTAATCCTTCCATTATAGTATTTGTCTACCACTAAGAATATGTATAAAATAAATGATCATAATACCGCAATAAGAACAGTTGATGAGGCGACTGGCTAAAGACTAACTGACTGACTATGGCTGACTGACTTCAACACTCACAAAACAGTTACTCAATACCACGTTACTCAAATCCAATAAAACTGAACAGTCCAGGCCAAGTACGCACATTATATTCTCTTTAACTGCTTTGATAGAAGAAACACACGGATAGTTTTAACTATAAGTTTTAACTATACAACTTATAGTTAAAACTTAGAATTCTTTACGAAGGATTTACAACCAAAAGCCAAATTAATTTCTAAGCAAAGTCCCTAAAACTTTTACATTATAATAAATACCGTGTTACAAGGTACTGGTATAAGATAAAAGGTGCAAGTACACTTTAATACTGTAACAAGCCCCTGTACAAATGATTCTAAACCTAATTTCAAAAATATTTCCAAAGACGAACATTCCCTTAAACATTGAAATAATTTTTTATATCACTTTCCTTCGTCGTGGCGAACATATCGTACTTATGGTACGAAATGTTCGTCACCAGGCTTGCACAAAAATCAAGATTTTTTAAATACAAAAATCGATTTTTTTATTTAAATCAAAACATAAAATCATGGCTAATTGTATACAATAAATTTGGAATCATTGAGCAGAGAAAACCGACAAATTATATTTTTTATATAAAAGCTGAACTCGTAAAGAGGCTCCATAGCGAAAGTTTTTTTGCATCTTTCATTTTGTATTTTTGAAAATGTTTGAATAGAACATTAACAATATCTACATAACTGTATACACGTGTTATACAAGGATTTTTACACTGAGAAAACTAGATGGTGATTTTTACTATTTAAATAGCGGCCAGCGCAATTTAAATGGCGCTGGTCGCCATCTGAGATGGTAAAATTGCTTAGCTTGCGATAGCGAAATTTCGCCATTAAAATAGTGGAATTCGCTATTTGATTGTGAACTTTCGCCATTTCTAATGTTAAAATTGCCAAATGTTGAATCTGAGGTTATGCCGGTGTTAACAAAACAAATCGAAAGATTTGTTTTATTTTTATTTTAATAAAATAAAATAAAAGTAATTAAACATTTACTTACTGCGAAAATGGATCAATATATGTCAACAGTTCACTATCGTGATAGCGAAACGCGGATTTCGCTATTTAACCCTCAAATCGATTGAAATCACGTTGTTGTGAATGAAGAAGGGGTAGGCCAATCATTTTAAATCTGTTTAGTCGTGTGTGTGCCGCAATGCGCTCATTGGCTTACACAAATCACGGCATGTAAACTAATACGATGGCTGTAAAAAGATACTTAACCTATATACATCATAGGGAGATAGATTGGCGCGAACTGCATCTCAAGAGTGGGGGAAAACTCATGAGATATAGAGGGTTAACTCGAATCGCGTGGCTTTTTTACTTAGGCGATCCAAGTACACTATTCCTAAGTGTTTTGATGACAGAGGATATTTGAACACTTTATTTATTGGCTCTAATTATTTTATAATTTTTTTTCCTCTTTCTTTTAACGAGTATCATATTATAAAAATGCGAAAGAAATAAGAATTGTATTTTTTAATACATTGAGAAAAAGTATCTTGATAAAGACAAAACGTCTTTATAAAGGTTCGAGTATTTATACAGCTGTTATAAGACACTATGTGTGTTAATGGAGACGCCTAAGCTCGCAAAATTAGGCAAATTAGTAAGCATTTGTTTTATAAATACTTTTACATCCATGAACACTAAAAAAAAGAATGTAAAATTACACAAGAATTTAAGATTGACATTACATGTAAAATAATAATACACTTGAAACGTATTATTCCGTACCTTATATCGTAAAAATGTGTTTTTACACAAAAAGTTGTAAAAAAATAACCTCAGTTCATGCGTCAACACCTAACGAATTGAGTGTCTGGATGTTAAAACTCGCTAAGCGCTCGACATGCCCCTGAACGCGGCAATCGCAGCTGAGCGCGATCTGCTCGGATTCGAATTAAAATATCATTTAAACTATCACTGATATCCATATAGTTGCGAGGAAGTTGTTCCTTAAGGTCTAAGGAATAACTGTGCCAAATTTTAAACAATTCCTTATTGTACAAATCGAAATATTTACATATATATTAGCGCGCGATTAATAAAGAATGTTCTAGTACATTGTTAATCCAGCTTGAATATGTATGTAAATATTGTTATTCGTACAGTACGGAATTTGTTCAAACTTTTCTCAGTTATTCCTTAGACCTTAAGGAACAACTTCCTCGCTAAAACTATGTAGATATCAGCGATAGTTTAAAAGATATTTTAATTTGAAATCGAGCATAACGCGCTCAGCGAGTTTTAACATCCAGCCACTCAATTGTTGCTACAATATGTCGTTAAATTTCAGAAACGTAATCATAATGTTCTGTTAATGTAAATAAAATGAGAGAGTTGAGGGTGCGAGGGAGGGGGTAGGAGAGAAAAGGATTCGAGAAGATTAAAAAAAGGTAAATATGTAGTAAACATTTTAAGAATCAATAAATTAAGCAATGTTTTTATTTTCAAAAATGTGAAAACCAATTTTTCTAAACTTGTTTTTTTCTAAAATTTTTAGAAAATGTTTCGTTTTTGTATTTATATAAATTATGAAATATATTTTTTGCTTTTAGGAGAACACCGTGACTTTTGTTACAAACGGGAGAATGTTGTAAACAATGCAAATTTTAATTTTTTGCGTAAACAA
The DNA here is from genome assembly GCA_022817645.1 of Ceratoteleas bidentatus. NCBI lineage: Eukaryota > Metazoa > Arthropoda > Insecta > Hymenoptera > Scelionidae > Ceratoteleas > Ceratoteleas bidentatus. The sequence goes on from JABFPB010003262.1 coordinate 17,176, forward strand.
GACGATTAATTTGGACAAACAACAATGTACCACTTTCTGAAATTATCAAAGTATTATATAAAATTCTTTCATGATACCCTTCAGTTTGTTCAAATTGATCGTCTTTATTAGAAAATTAAAATTAAATTTACTCACATATTCCGTTTGTAAAGTACCACGGTGTTGTCCTGAAACCGAAAAAATGCAATATTTCTAAAAGTACTCATAAAGTCGGTATAATAGACATTAAAATTGGCTTTTCCCTCCTTCAAACTATCAAATTCAAATTATAACGACCTACTATTAAGGGGGTCGTCCTCTAAATAATTTTTTTTGACCGATTTTTTTTTTCTTTCGCTAAAAATGTTCTTTGGGATGTATATTTTATTATTGGCTTTATCCCATCCTTGCCGGAAACT
>JABFPB010003263.1:0-17565 GCA_022817645.1 Ceratoteleas bidentatus
TAATTATTAACAAATATATGATTTGTTTTAACTGTTTTGCAACAAACGAGTTAACTTTTCATTTCTATCCATTGATAACTCTTTGCAAAACAAATTTCATCAAAATCGGTCGAATAGTTCAGATTTTAGCCAATTTACCAGACGGTCCTCTTAATAATTGATAATATATTCATTTATGATTAAAACATTTTTTGTAAAAAAAATCAATATGGCGGCTCTGAGCGCCCTATTTTCGAAGTAAGTTTTTTAGTCTACTGGTTCGCGGCCCACACTTTTCTGAACACAAATTTCATGCGATCTGAAAAACAAAAAGAGCGCCTTGAATTACATGAAAGTACTACAGAAGTACATACCGGATTTCAAAAATATTCATTTTTGTGGGATTGGCAACTATGTGAAAAAAAGTCTATTTTGGCCTTGCAAATTGCGCGTTAAAAGTGTGGCTATAAATCAGAAAAATTGACGGATCCAAAAACCCATATGTACATAATTCAATTTCATTCAGTTATTTCGTATCCACATCAAAATCGATCGAAAATTGGCGACGTAAAAGTGTGGGCCAATTTGAAAGACCTATTTTGCAAGTATGGCACTGAGCGCCGCATTTTGTTTGTTTTTCTATAACAGTTTTCGTAATCAAAATGAATATATCATCAATAATTGAGTGAAATTTTGTGTCCTATTTCCATCGCTAACCCTCAAAAAAATCCTTAAACATGGTATTCATTTTCACTTTCTAGGGTAACCTCTTTATGAACTAAATATTCAATATTGGGGTAGATATTCCTATGAAAAACGAAATTTTATGTCGGAAATAAACATTACATTTTGAAATGTCGAAATTCATCACCTAAAATGACTTGAAAGTAATTTACGCGTCATGTGTGGCGGACGAAAGTGGAACTATCTGTTTCTCGGGCCGTAAGCTACCGCTTACGTCCCTCTAACCTGATAGTTCCACTTACGGCCCGCTACATGTGACGCTTAAACCGTCGTACAGGCCTCGGGCGCAGTGTCGCCCTCGGTAGTAATCTGCTATTGTTTCGGTTCGAAAATTAGTTTTAGTTAGTAAGTTTCAAACCTTGCACTATATAGCAATTTATGTGAGATTTTTTGGGGGTTCGGTTTTTCTGGCAATTCTGGACGTGCAACAACAAAGCACTGTTTGCCGCGCTAATGACGTCTCGTCCAGTTTGGTATCTTTATGGCCGGTGTATACATCCGTCTTCGTCGCACGGAATGAGAGAACGAACTGAATTTAGTGTTCTAATAGCAGGGTAGCCGGGATATTAATCACCTGAAGAACGATTTGAATGATTCAACAGAATTTTCTGTTGACGCCGAGGAAAGTTGTAAGAGGTGAGAGCGGGATTCAAATGCCACGATTGTTTTAAAAAATTTAGGGAAATTTGTTGTTGTTTTTTGACGAAGTGATAAGATATAAGTAACACTGCACGGAAAGAAAAATCTTACTGTTTTAGTACAGACAAAGCTAACAATATTAGTAAACGGTTATTTTGTACAAAATTAGAAACAAAGTTTCAACTAAAATATCAGAGAATTATACAATTTTGGTACTTCACTCCGCTTACTTAATTTGCTCAGACTCTGTATACTATTTTGGTAAAAGATTCTTACAAATGCAAGCGTAAGCCACGCCCCCTGTTTGTGTATTTGTAAGAAAGCTTTACCAAATTGGTGTAGAATTCTTAGCAAAATTTGTACACGAAGGTATGCGAAATTTGTACAATTGCGTATGCAGTAACGATAATATCTTACGCAAAAAGTACACAGTGAATGTATACTAAATTTGTTAGATGTTTCTTTCAGTGTGGATTTTAAAAAAGCTGTGACTATTTGCAAAAGATAATCGCAGACTTTTAGCATTTGCAATACAATTACTTTCACAGTAATTGATAGACTTTTGAAGACTTTTCACAAAACTGTTGTGCTCGAGTGTTTAATGTTCAAAAAGTCTGCGATATTCTGCAAAATATATTTGCAGAATTTTCCAGGCATTGTCTGAAAAAGGCCAAAAAGTCCCAATTTCAGCACTTTTTAAATTTCAAGTTTTTCCAAAATTTTGGAGAATTTTACTTAATTTTCCACAATTTTTTTAGAGGTTTTACAAGTCAGAGGAAATTGCAGACTTTTTCAGAACGTTTTTCACCTAGGATTTTGTTTAAATGTGTTGAATTGAGAAAGATGAATGAACTCAGGTAAATAATAGGGCTCGAATGAAAAGTAAAGTGACCTTTATTCGTTTTTTCTGTCGGAAAAATCACAATGACGAAATCAATCAAGTTTAACGTGTGACGCGCAGGAACGCCAAACGAAAAGAAAACGTGTCATTGAAACGAACGTAACGCGTACGTTGCAATTGTGATCCGATTAGGTGTTACCTTGTCTTAAAAAAATATAAAACTTTCGACAATGAGTTTATAAAATATATGAAAATATAACAGCAGGTTCATCGATGTAAACACACAATAAGCATTGTCCTCCACGGTGGCCGTGGCAACGAATTATCCGAAAATTAAAAATATTTATTCTATACGATATACTTTTAGTACAATTTCAGTAATTAACAATAAATTATTCGCAAATACACGTAAACATTCCGGCATGGATTCAATCATTATTACTCAATCCAAACGAATCGATTTCAACTCGCGATCGTGGACTCCAACTAAACTCGAACATTTGTTTTGCAGCAAGTGACGCTATGGCAGTATTCAGTTGTCGTTTCTCTCTGCATGACTTCTAAGCTTTGTTCAGAAACGTAAACAGACGCGTTTGTTAACAGGGAACCGTGATTCAGACTTCGTTTTGTTTTCTTGTTTAGATTTTTTCTTCGACGTTACATATTTTGCTCGAGTACAAAACTAATATTTCTTAACAGGTAATTTTTCGCTAATGAATGTGTGCCGATAACGTTAATTCAAACTAATTGCCCAACTACTGCGCTACTACATGGTTTCGCTCATTCCATCGCTTTCTGTGACAAGGGCTCGTTCGAGGATCACACGGCCTTCTTTGTAGCGCTGAGTTTCATCTGTGGCAAATTCGTAAACCCATCCGAGCTTGGCGTCACAGTTTTTGCAACTGACGTCCCGTACCATGTGCCTTCCTGTCAGCATCACTCTGTCTTGAACTTCACTGAAAAGTACAGATTTGTTAGATTATCAATTGTAATTTCTGATTGAATAAATACATTATTTTACTTATTAAGAAGTTAGAAAAAATTGCTGATAAGACTGTGTTTATATTGAAACTTTTGTTCAAATTATAAACCTTTGTAAACAATTAAATACTATTTTTCGTCAAAAAGAAAAAATCGATTAATTGTTGATATTGATAGAAATGAAAACAATATTACTTTAGTATATCTTTTGATTCCAAATAATGTTCAGAAAAGTTTTCAATTGCTATACAGTGACAAAATCTTGGTAGAAATAACTTGCACAAAGACCAAAATTTCTGTACCTCTGGAAGGATCAAAGTGAACACTTTTGTCCACTGTTGTTACTTAACAAATTAACCATTTATTATTAACTAAATTTTTTATTATATTAACTAGACTATTTATTGTAAACTAAAAAATTGTATCTCAATTATATTAAAACAAGATTACAAAACATTTACAATGCAAATAATATTTATAAATAATTGTTATTTCACTTGAATCTTTGTTAGAAGAACGTAGTACTACTTTGTCAACAGATTTTTGTTGAGAATCACGAAGCTCATCTTCTGAATTATTTTCTGCTACGTCCCTCAAATTATTTAACTTTTGTTGAATTAGTTGCATTGAATGAGACAGTTTGCCGAACAAACACTGTGCATTCATAATCATGTAAACAATGACACTTGACACTTCTAGAAATTCTCTCTTTTTGTAAACAAATTTAATTCTGACCTGTAATTATGAAGATTGAAAAGTAAATTAGGTTAAGTTGTACAATTTTCAACTGCACGGTTATAATTAAACTCAAACTGTTTAACCTTAAGTTACAAATAGTAATTTGTTCTCCAATCTAACATTCTACTTAGCTGACTGCCTCTCTCTACCCAAATCACATAAAACGTGACGATCAAAATACTATTTATAAACCCACACAAAAATAAAAGCATAAAAAACTCTTGTCACACATCAAAACAAGATCCCCACCCTCCTCCCCTCCCACAAACATACCTCCACATTCACTAAACATCGAAAAATGTTATCTTTCCCCTCAAGCCCTCCACGACCACTAACATTTATTGCGTCAACCTCTTTATCCCCCAAACCTTAATCTCTCTAATCTTAAACAATAGTGAACCAAGGTTGTGAGTTTACCTGTAATTGAGGTTAACGACCTTATTAAAGAGGAATGCTCTACCAGTTGCACCTGTGAAGCGCGTACTGATCAGCTGAGTTCTGTTTGTGAGGTTTGCGTCACAAGCAGCACACGAGAAGAGTCGCGTTCCGCCGATATGCTCCAAAAATACGACCCCCATCTCGACTGCGTCTCCGACAGCCGATTGCGCGCCAGCAGCCTCGAGTTGCCTCAGACGCAACGGGCTCGGTCGCAGCTGTTATAATGCGTCGTCATTCGATGCACTCGCTGCAAGCGCTCGGAAATTGACAACTGCGCGGACAACAAAGATGGCGCTGCTCTGTGTTGTTGTTATTCGGTGAACGTTCCTTGGCCACTAAACTGCGCCACGGCGCGTTCGATTATGTTACGCGCTGGAACTTGAACGTCCGTTTGGTTCACTGTCAGCGCGGGGGAGAGTCATGGCGTGTTCGGATGGCAAGAATTTTAATAAAGGACGCACTTACGTGACTTGAATTGTCTGTCCTTTATTAAAACTAGCGATTCTTGCCATCCGAACACGCAATCACAGAGCGTCGAGGGGAGCAAAGGGGTTGCGGCGCCTTGCTTGCGTAGAGCGGAATGACAAGGATGGAGAAAGGGGCTCGAGCGGGAACAGTTTTGAAAGTCGGTGTTTGGTGTACTGTAAAAATTCCCTTTAGAATGAGAAGAATATGTTTATTATCAGCGGATTTTCCGCTTGAACATGATCCAAGAATTCTGAAAAAATTTAATTCTGAATAGATTTACGGAAATTCACAAATAAATCAGATGTGCAAAAATATTGATTCTGATATTTCAGAATTACTTTACGAAAATCCCCAACGTCTTTGGAATCGAAACTACCCAAACTAAAATTCCGAAGTTGTCTTTCGCATCAACACAGATAGCGCTTTCGACTTGCCATAAAATTATTCTCCAACTAGAAGAATTTCGTCGAACACGCATTTCTGCCAGAAATAGACACTTCTGTCTCTCTATTACCACTGTGTTAGAAAAAGACAGAAGTGTCTACTTCTCGCAGAAACGCGTGTTCGATGAAATTCTTCTAGCTGGAGAATAATTTTATGGCAAGTCGAAAGCGCTACCTGTAAACTTCGTGGGTGTATTCAATTCTTCTTATGTTTTTCAATGCCAAATACCCAATTAGGCATTCAGTATCTTATTATTACAACTTGAGGGGATATACCTTTAGAGTGCTTAAAAATGGCATATGTTCAATAATTTTTTGTACTGAAGGAAGCAAATAATCATTTTAGACTTTTGCCATTTGATGCACAGTAAAAAACAGGCATTAAAACACACGAAAAAGCGCCTTAATTCGTGAAAATTGTCTTAAATTAAGACGCAATATGTCTTAAATTAAGACGCAATGGCTTAAATTAAGATGCAATATGTCTTATTTTAAAACACTTTTTAAAGACGTCTTAAAAATGTTTGCAAAAACTGTCTGAAATTAAGACACTTGTTTTAGCTGTGTGTACACGTATTTATTCTAAAAAATAAATACATGTTTTCAATTAACAAATTAGGCACTATAGGGCATTCTCGATTTCTCAAGAACTTATCAATTACCATTCTATACTCTTGCTGAAAGTTCAAATCCACAGATCACCACCAAAATTCCTTCTTTCCCAGGCTGTCGCGGCGAATCCAGGCTACCATAACACCAAAGGGCCTCTTAAAGTCGGCAAATTCCCCTATCTCGACCAAAACGCCAAACTTCTGATCAAGGCCTTCGAAGAACGAGGATACCTCGACCGAGATCTGAACGCCGGCGAGCAAATTGGCGTCATGGAGCTGCACGTCACCGAGTACAATGGTGTGCGAATGAGCACCAACCGAGCTTATATCAGGCCCATAAGAGAAATCCGACGCAATCTGGTTGTGGAATCCCAAGCCTGGGTGACCCGAATTATAATTGTCTCAAACAAAGCAGTCGGGGTCGAATATATCTCCAAAGACGGCACTAAAAAGACCGTTTATGCCAAAAAGGAGATCATACTTTCAGCAGGATCGGTGGACTCGCCTCGGATTCTGAAGTTATCCGGAATAGGACCCAAAGAAGAGCTAGAATCCCTTGGTATCCAAGTCGTCAAAGACGCCAGGGTTGGTTACAACCTCCAGGAACACGTGACTCATCGGGGTCTCTTCATGTCTGTCAGCAATAAAACATCTACCAGGAAACCATACCCCGAAATAGTTCAGGACGTGGAATACTACAACGAGACCCATAAGGGACCAATATCGTCAACGGGACCACTGAGAATTGGAGCCTTTATGGCTACTAATTACTCCGTTTCCGACAGCATTCCTGATATGAACTACGCCTTCGATGTTTCCAACATACAGGATTTCTACCACAATCCTAGTATTTATCCTGGAATGAGTCAGTTCCCTTTAGCTTATTATAATGCGATTAGCCTGAGATCAGTGTACCTGACGCCGAAGAGCAAAGGGCGCATAATGTTAAACAGGACCCATCCTGTTTTCGGTGAACCTCTGATCTTTCCGAACTTCTTTGAGGATAGTACTGATAGGAAGGCTTTGGTGGAAGGCATGAAGTTAATTCTGAATGTGGCGAGTGCTGATGTTCTGAAGCAAAATGGGATTGAGGTTTACAAAGTACCGGTCCCGCCATGCGATAAATTTGAGTTTGGAACGGATGGGTATTTGGAATGCCTTGTGAAGGAATACACTGCTACATTATACCATCCAGTCGGCACCTGCAAGATGGGTCCGAAAAACGACTCAGAGGCTGTTGTGGACCCTCGGCTACGTGTGTATGGTATTCGAAATTTGAGGGTCGTGGATGCGTCTATAATGCCAGTGATTCCGAGGGGAAATACGAATGCTCCGACAATTATGATTGCTGAGAAGGCGTGTGATATGATTAAGGAAGATCATAATTTACCGGTTGAAGCGTTGAACTTTTAAGTCATTTTTTTATTAATTGATGCTAGAAGAACAAAAGGATCTGAGAAAAAAATTTTTAATTGAAAACAAAAGTTAATAACTGAGCGTTGGAACTATATGCGCTCTGTAAGCATCCCTAGAAGAAATCTGTCTAGCGGTACTCGACACACGCGAGGCGCTCGCAAGTTTATGGCGAGGCAAACTTGTCTAGAGAATCTCGCAAGTTACTGGCGGCAAGGCGCCAGCGAGTAAAACTTGTGGCGCATGCGCGGTATGAAATGGCTGATTACATAGCGCTAAATTTTAAACGTGTCTAATTGCACTGGGGTCTGAGATAGGGGCGCTATTTACAAAAAAAAACAAATTTTCAAATTTGTTAAATTAAGCGACAGTACTGTCTCTTGATTTAATGAAATTAATTTAAATTCCTTAAGCCTTCTGTTATGCATCATTAATCAATAGATAAGGTACCTTCGCGTAATTAAAAAATAACTGTTTAATGTTTTTCTATTTATTTCAATGTTACTCTAAAGTATTATACATTTTGCGAAAATAGGGAATTTCGTTTAAAAAAAATGAGTAACCTATTTTTCTTCATGATAAAGATTAAATCATACACTGAGAAAAATAAACCAATGCTGCAGCGCCATTTTACGATTGTGGCAGTTTTGGTCGATAATATTAGGAGGTAACAATGATTTAATGTTGGCACTACCATTATTGGGACTAATAATAAACTGAACACTGAAATATAGTAATACTGGAACGCGCTCTGGCGCCGCCAGTGCGAGCCGAGAGAGACAGCGACCAACGGGGCTTTCTATGCTATTCTTACGTCTGCGCATGCGCACTGGTAACAATAGTCACGCTGCGCACATTCCGTAACAAAAGTATCCGTTTAAAACTTATAGCGGATTAGATGAATCAATAATCTAATAAGTTTTAAACATGTTCTATATTTAACTCACGATGAATAAATAACGATAATCTATTGAATTAATTGAAAACATATATTTTCAATTTAATATAATAAAAATAATATTAAATATAATTTTAAATAAATTTGTCGATAATAGGCGATACCAAATTTATTATAAAATTTCATATTTTATACAAACTCATATTCCAGTATCAAATTAAATGTTATTTTTCATATTAAACTAAATATAATATGAATTTTAATATTAAATTTTATATCAAATTGAAAGTTAAGAAACCTTCATCGTATATACTTTACTATACGATGATATGAACAAAGACAATTTAAAACGATTTGTGTATATTTTCTCTGTGTAAGGATACTAGCATTCTAACAGAGCTGATAAAATAAAAAATTAGAAACAAAAAATGTAACCAGGCGAATAAAGTAAGAAAGTAACAAACCATAACAACTCTCAAATTTTTTAATTTTCCAAATTTTTGAAATTTTGGGTGCCATATCGGATCCTATATGGGATCGCATATGGGATCCACCCTACGTCATTTTTTCAACAGGGTGAAAATAATAAAGTCAAAACATTAACAAAACTTGCGAATGAATAATAACGAAAAATAATAAAACAGTGTGCAATATACAAAACGCACTAACATAATTTGAAAACGAGCCAACTATTTGTTATGTAAGAAAAGTTAGTTAAAGTTCATAGCGAGTTGTTGTAAATATGAATAAAAGATTATTATCTTTGAAAACGGGTAACACTTTCTATTATATAAATTCACATATAGTAGAAAAACAGGATTAAAAATTATACTTGTTGGAAGTACTGGTGGTTGGGCTTGCTCATTAAAATATCATCTTGTTTAACATTATTAAAGCTTATATTTTATTGTGTGTTCATTTTGAATTATAATACGTAGTTTATTTATAGTACATTATAAAAATCCTTGTATAAAATTAATATATAGTAAAATAAAATTAATAAAAAAAGTATAAAAATGAAATTATTGTACAAATATGTAAATAAACATCTAAGTAAAAGGTAAAAATCAACATATACATGATTATCTTTGATACATTCAATAAATTGATTCGGACCAGGGCTATTCTGCATATAATGCACACAATGCATTTTATGAATTGGCGAAAACTTCACAGTAATTGTAAAGTTTATACTTTAACATCACTCCTCTTTTGTATCAAGTATTTGTACCTGTAAAGACAGTTTCTGCTTCAAATATTGTATATCCATATCGGTCTCCTTGATCTAGAAAAAAATAACTTATGAAACATACGTTATAAATCATCTTATTATTAAAACTTAATGTATTCTTCGCAGTTCTCTTCTGCCTTCTGTCTGGTCTTCTTAACTCTTCTCTTTTTTGTCAAATATTCAGTGCAGCCATACATCCAATTACTACTACATTTCAAAAAGTCAGGCATTCTGGAAGACAGAATATCACTAGTGCAAAGTTCTGAAGGGCAAGGGTTAAAAAAACGTACAAATAAACCATCAAAATCGTGCAATAATACACTGTACATATAATAAAAGAATCATTGCAAATTCAGAGACAGTAACATCATAAATTCGCAGTAATTAACCCATTAAAGTGCATATGTAGTTTTCAAGTATAAACTTTAAGTTCAACTTCAATTTATGTACAACAGAAATTCAATTACATTTATGATAGTACGTGGAATACGAACATATAATAAATATATCCAGAAATAATTATTTTATAAAAGTTATAAACTATACGTGTGCGTGTATAGACAAAATAGTTAATATTTTAATTTTTGCTCAGATCTATTGTTCCTGTATGCACTTTAACGGGTTAACGAAGCATCGTTTGTACGGATGTAACATTCCAACACCAAATATATGTCATAATACCACATATGTGAAATAAATAATAAATATAATATGAGCATATAATTTAACATGCATTAACATGCATTAATCAGAGACAATAACGGAATATATTCTCGATATGCAATACCGAATGAATTGATATGCAATTTTTACCTGACTATAAGCATAAAAAGTTAAAAGAAAACAAATTAACTGAAGCCGATTAGTTGTCAATGAGTGATTAAAAAATTTTGAGTAACTGAAAATTATTGCACATGTGCTCAAATCAGTTTTGCATCGTCTGTACGCATACAACATTGAAACCAACGCACGCTCACACAAATAAGTTTAGACATTATTGAACAAGATTAATCTCGACAGTTTTTGGCGCATGGTGGCTTTTTCCCCTAAGTACTGTAACGTCTTATTCTTGGCGAAAGCATTCAAGCGTAATTTGCAATACTTAGCAGTAATACATTTAATCAATTGTATTTCGTGTTGGTTGTTCAAAGTGTTAATGGTATCTGTGACTGGATGTGGTGGATGGAACAGTGAAATCTTGGTGGAAAAATGTGCAACAGTTATGGAGGTTAGTCTATGTTTAAAATTGATTGCACCATAAAATCCTATGTCTATTTCTGCCTTAAATGCTTTTTCACAATATTTTACTATTTCAAAAGCTATTGCAGAAGGCATGCACAATTTTCCTCGATTAACGAAAGAAAAAAATCCTGAATGATCGGTTACATTTGGGGCAGCATAGCTATGTTCATTGTGTTGTGATGAGATCATGATATTATGGCAATGAGAGCAAGTGCATTTTTGAATAATCTGTTGAACTAAGTAGCCTGTGATGTAGTAAAGAATATTCTCCTGGTATGATGAAAGATTAACGTTTTCGAGTCTGGACATTAAATCTGTGATTTCGGAGCAATCGTCTTCCTCTTCATCTTGTGCAATCCTTATGCGCTTTTTCGAACGAAACTCTAAAATAGAATTAGGTTCTGATTCATCGTTCAAACAATTCGCATTAACACTTGGAGTGACTGAGTTCCGATAGAGTAGTTGACGAATCGCCCATAATGCCTGCAGAACTGTGGGATTGTTGTTCCATCCACCACGAGCTCGAATGCAGCAAAAATATAACTCTATGTGATCTTGCGAACACTTGTACGATAGGAAATATTTTAGTGGTTTCGGTATGTTTTGCAATAGATCATTAGTGTTACGTCCTGGGATGTAACAATGGTGAAAACAGATTTATTTTTACGTAGGATCTTGCTCTTCGAATACAAGATCTCGGGATTACCAAGGAAATGGTCGGTTTTCGAAGGATTAGATTGTTTTTCAAATGAAGTTTAATTTAATGTAAACGACTTTGGACAATTCACTGTTTGCAATGTGACGATTTACAGAATTATTTTTTGACGCGCTTACGGGCGCCTGGTGCGCCCGTCGCCGAGGGCAACTGCCCGGAACTCGGCTACGAGTTGACCGACTATCGACTGCTCACTGATAACTACGACTAAAAACTCTGAACTCTGCTGACTAACTTACTGACTACGGTTTTTAAAGGGAAAATCTGGGTGTCTACTCTTTGGAGACCTTGTATTTTGGGAAGGGAAAAATGGATTTGATTGGTTTATTTACGATTATTCGGGAAATCAGAGGAAATCATTGGTCAAGGAAGTTGGGAGTAGGAATGAAGATCATGTCTCTTTCCGGGGGACAAATGTCAATTTTTACATTTTAATTAGTTTACGGAAAAGAGTCATAAATTGGTCCGGAAACTTAAGTGCTTCTAAATTGTCTTATTAGCTCTTACGATTTCATTATTACTTGTTTTCGATTTTTGGGAAATCATTGTGTCGCTAATGATTCTACGAATTGTGCGTGAATACATGGCAAGGTCAACTCGCGATCAGAATGTCGCGCGCACATTTCCATAATTTTGTCACTTTTCGGTGAACGCTTTTTTCCTAGAGGAAAACAAGATGAGCGGTTCACCGGTCTTTGATGACAAAGCTGCCGTTTAAAACGTGCATATTTAATTAACCGTTTATTACGGTGTTATGTTTGATTCGTATATTGCGACATTTGTAGGAAAAAGTGGTCGAACGATCACAGATCGTCACATTAGCCAAGCCGTAAAAACTGTGTACGTCTACCAAAAAACCTAGAGCAAACGCCTTTCTCTTCGTGTTAGTGACAACTTGACCATTACATTTCAACGGGCGAATATATTTATCACACGCTTCAAATTTTTCACGGACATGTTCGATATTTTTTAATGATATTGGAGATTTGTAACCAGTCCCAAAAACACTGCGCGAATTCAACATATCAAATAACATGTCAAATGTTCGCAAAAACGTGTAGGTAGCTTCACTGCCTTTGAACTGCGGACAACCACTTTTCCGGAGATAGTCTATGGCATCAGCTACGCCGCTGCTGATTGTTTGCGCTGCCAACGAAGCTTTCATTTTTTTGTTTCCGTACTTTATGTGGTTTCGAGATAGTCTGTTCGCGAACTTGAATCCCTCCGTTTCTTGTAATTTGTTCAAATCTTCCAGATATTTAAATGATATTATTCCATCGGGGGATTCAATTTCGCATTCAGCAAAACAATTACGGGACAATTTAAGCATGTGGCAAAGGTCCATTACAACATAGATTCTATTTCCGTTGACGGAATGCTTAAAAAAAGTAACCGGTTTCTTATTGTCTTTAATGTTAAAATTGCAACCAAGTTTTTCCAATGTACTAAAATTCGTAGAAGTACCATCGCAAGTAACAGATCGAACCACCGACATACCGACTTCGTATAACTTCCGAATGGCACAGTCTATTAATTTTGCTTGGTTTTCAGCTGTTACGCCTTTAACGAAGAAATGTCCAATTGCTATTTTAAACTTATTGGAGTAGGACACAATCAGAAATGATAGCATTTCAGTAGCCAACTGAGATCGATCATATTTTAAATTCAATTCGTCGGCGTCTTTGCCGTAGTCGACGTGACCATGAAATGAATTTTCCTTCTGATCTACAGACAGTTGACTCCTGATAGACATACCATCAACAATTAATCCAACATTTTCCAAAAAATCAGACTTCAAAACTTCATCTCTGAGAAATTGAAAAACGCTGTCAAGGAAACCTGCTTGAATTGTTGTTTCGCTAATCATTTTCCGCAACGTCGATTCATTCGGAAGGTTTAATTTGGTGCGCAAGTACTTGTATGCTTTCGGAGAGCAGTAGTATATAGTAGAAGCAAATTGTTTCATTTCTTTTGTATATCGCTTCCTCGTTTTCGCGCATGCAATATTTTTCAATTCATTTTGAAAGAGCTCTAGGTTAAACCCACCAAATCTCCGTAAAAGAACATGCTCTAAATCGTCAGTACATTTACCTTTACTCTTTAGCAATTTAAGTAACGTTGTAACATTTCGTAGTTTTGCCTCTCGGCGGCGTAACCGGCCCTGTAGAACGCGTATTTTCCTTGTAAGTGAAGACACTTTTTCGCGCTCTTTATGAAGTGCCGTTGCCATCTTATTCTGCTGTTGACAGAATAAAACAAATTAAATTAACATTACCGCAATGAAGCCGAAAGTTTAATAAACGTTTGGCGTACGTTCAGCTGAACGTTGTCTTCGTGTTTCTTGAACATTTCAAACGGTCTATAAACATTCCTAGAACCCACTAATTTCCGGCTATGGAAAGTTTTCTGATCGTTTTTCGAAACGTTGTCTAAACGTCTATAAACGTTTCACAAAAGTTACGATATTTTATTTTTAATAATTTTTGCAGATATTGAAAGGTTATCTAAATGTTTATAGAACGTTTGGAACGTTTATCCTCTTAAACAAATATATCACCCAGAATCTTCCAGCATTCGTTTCAATAATACGTGAAAAGAAAGCCTAAGATTGCATAAAATTAATATTCGTACCGTAAAGCCATGTAATTATGATTATGAGATTGGTTTTCCTTCATTCTAAATTAATCAGTAAAACAAATTGAAAACTGATGCACAATATTATATTGAACCGTCTTTTTGAAAAATCACATTTATTAAGAATTCTAAGAACTATATAAAACCACAAAACTATTTCGATGATGTGCCATAGAGATGAAAGGGTTTAAATACTTCTCTTGATACATCCACAAACACAAGGAATTTGATAAATACATATAAGTGGAAAAAGATTTGCACGAAATGATTTATACGAAAAAGTCTTTCAACTTTTTAAATTGTATTGATTAATTGCGACCATTATTTTATTGAATGGATCATAAAATAATATCAATAATTAAACTGAAACTACAACTTATAAAATAAACATTTTTCTGTACAAGTTTCATTTACCATAATGTATAAAATAATGTATTTTTGAAAATTACTGTTGATTTGACCCGGAGGCTTAAAGTGAGTTACGTGAAAAGGGTTACTTGATTTTATTCATAGAGAAGATGAGGTAATGCGCGCAAAAACTTTGTTCTTAATGAAAATTATTTTCATAAATTGAAACTATAATAAAACTTCACTTGCTGCGAATGAATTTGCTTAAAAAGAAATTAGAACATAAAAAATTGCAACTGAAATAAAATCTCGCATATTTCCTGAACATTCAAGGGCACTTTTCAAATTTCCGGATAACCCGTACGCTGGACACCCTAAGAAATGTTTCATATCATCTTGTATCTCAGTTCGAATATCATTCCTAGGGCTGTTAAAAATCACGATTTAAAAAAATCAAATTAATCAGATTTATTTAATTTAAATCAGATTCTAAAAAAATTTGTTTTTCATATTATCATAACATTGATATGGCAAATAGTATATACATACTTATTTATATAGAAAATTATAAATAATTCATCAACAGCCATGCTTTACTTATAAATTAACTATAAAGGCTTAATAAAACAAATATGTTTCAAATATTAATATTTTAAAAACATTTCTGGTTTATTAAACCTTTATCAAATATTTCCTGAAAAGTAGCAAATGAATAACTAGTTAACAAAATTCTAAATCAATCGTACTACAAGTCATTATATCAATGGTTCAAAGAAAAAGTCAGCTGTTTAGATTGGTGTTGAAAAAGTTTACTTTACACTGTATACTTTTTCTTCCAAACCATCGATATAACATATAGTTATATAAGATATAGTTATCGAAATTTTATGCTGTGTACACCGCACAGTTTATTAAGAGTTAGTATTTTCTTTTAATGTCAGTTTTGAATAGAAAAATTCTTATTTTATCAACTGTCTATCCATCTTGAATGGAAGTCACAATTATCAAATTAAAGAAATGTCCAGTTTTTAAAAATAGCTCCTGACTAGTACTTCATTATTCAACTTATAAATTTATAACATAAATTATCTTGATTTTTAGATAATTGAATTACGAAATTAATAAAAAATATGTTCGACTAAAAGTTTAATGAAGTTGACCGTATTTCTTATAACAACATTGCTTTACAACGAATTGTAAGTTAAATTTATTATTAAATTAAATTATAATTTAAATAACAGTAAACATTTTTAACACAAATACAAAAATATTTCAGCTCCAATAGTGGGTGAAAAATATTGTTTAATTTAAATCATTGATTATTTTAAACATTTAATTTAAAACGTGATTCAAACCAATGATTTAAATCACTTGATTTAAATCATAACAGCCTTAATCATTCTTTTTCGAAAAGTTGTTTTTAGTCAGATCAAGTAATACCATTGCCGTGACAGCATCAGCTGAGTCTTCCTGGGTTTCTACAACTGCTTGAACTTTCATGTTACCGTGACACTGATACGCGTCAAGTTGACAGGATTGAGAAGGTCGTCGATCGGTGTCAAGTTCATGATCTGGTCGGTTTTCTGGTGCTTCGCTTTGTAACAGCGGTAGATCTGGTGCAACATTATGATGACTATCATACGAGGGAGTACATGCTTGCTCTTGTTCAACATGCAATATCGCTGATCCGGTTTCATGCTGTGCCACTTGCTGTTGAATGAGAAAAAGTAAAAAAACGGGAAAAAGTTGTGAAATATTGAGAAAAAGTTGACCAGTTGAAAACATTTTCGAGAGCTGCAGTAATTTTAGAAATATAATGGACATTTGTTGCGATTGTAAGAAATATTTTAAAAGGTGAGAAAAATAAAGCCAATTGAGTATAAATTTAATTAAAAAATGTACAATTTTGGGAAACAGTGGGACACATACACTTTAGATACATTTGAAAAATTGTGTTTGTTAGTTTGTTAAGAAATGTCATATCTCAAATATCAATTTCTATTGCCATGTTTAAAACAATTAATGTCAAATAAAATGTCAATGTATTTTTCAAGTACATTGTTATTAGAACTACTGACTAATCACTTATTTGTAGAGCAATATTCAAATAATTTTAAAATAAAATTGTTTCATTAAAAAATTTTGTTTACAGAATTGATTAGTTAAATTACAAATTCATTTCTATATGTGTCTATTAAATATTTTTTACAATTATTTAGTAGAAAATAATCTAAAGTTAATTTAACTGATATTACTAAAACAAAGTTGACTGCATAAAAACAAATATTTCATTAGATTTAGATTCCAAGTTAGTATTAGTTTCAAAAGATTTCAAATAAAATATATACTGACCAGTAAATGCGATTCCACAGGAAAAATACTTGGTACAGCATGCTTTTTTAAACAGCGTTTGGGACCAAGATATGTAAAATCTGCCTCAATAAAATGATCGCTGCATACACATGACGACTTCCCTAGGATCCCTTTGCAGGGAACAATATCTCTCCATCGATTTGCCACCATTTCATTTTTTACAGGAAAACTACACGATGAAAAAATTCAAAGATGCATTATGTTTGTTAATTTATTATCTTAATTATTGTAATATATATCACATTACAATTCTGCATGATAATGAACTGTCTGATTTCAAAAAGACTCACAATGTTTAGGTTAACGTATTTAATACGTACCTGAAAAAGGTTACGTTATTATTTGGCTGCCACACATTCTTGCAATATTTCACACAGCAGCTGCGCACCATTTTCCTCACGGAATCAATTTTCCGAATTGATTCCAAAGAATTATCACGAAGAAGCACCGATTCAAATTGAACAAAGATATTCACTTTT
Organism: Ceratoteleas bidentatus; assembly: GCA_022817645.1. Taxonomy (NCBI): domain Eukaryota; kingdom Metazoa; phylum Arthropoda; class Insecta; order Hymenoptera; family Scelionidae; genus Ceratoteleas; species Ceratoteleas bidentatus. Next base: position 17,216 of record JABFPB010003263.1, read on the forward strand.
GTGACAGAATGTACGCCTCGTGACTTTTATTCTAATGCGCATGCGCAGGAGTGTAAGACAATGATAGAAAGCCCGAGTAGGTAGCCGTCTCTCTCGGCTCGCTTTCTTTACGCAGCGATCATTGGCAGTGCTCGTTCCAGTATAACTATATTTCAGTGATCGCTGAGCGCTCGACATGCCCCTGAACGCGGCAATCGCAGCTGAGCGTATTATGCTCGGATTAGAATTAAAATATCATTTAAACTGTCTGATAGCCATATAGAGTCAGCGGAAATTGTTCCTTAAGGTCTAAGGAATAACTATGCCAAGTTTTAAAAAAATTCCGAACTGTACGAATCGTAATATAAATA
>JABFPB010003264.1:0-17566 GCA_022817645.1 Ceratoteleas bidentatus
GAGCCAGACGCGCCAACTAGTGCGCGACGAATCAGTGCACGAACCAGTGCACGAGGACCAGGGTGACCGACGGGATCACTCGCAGCTCCTGTGTCAGACGCGCCAACACCTCCAGCTGCAGAAGGATGACCCTGAGCGCCAGACGCGCCAACCAGGGCGCGACGAACCAGAACACGAGGACCAGGTCTACCAACGGGATCACTTGCAGCTCCATCAGAGGCAGGATGGTGCCGAGATCCAGCCGCGCCTACAGCTCCAGCAGAATAACCGCCGCCAGCAACAAGAGGACCAGGCTGACCGACGGGATCACTCGCAGCGCCAGCAGCAGCAGGGGCTCCAACCGCGCAAGCAGTACGAGCTGCACGAGCTCAACGAGGATCGCGAGAATTTTGAGAATCACCAGAGCTACCGAGATCTCCAGCGGCATCAGCAGCAGACAACCGTTGAAAGCATTAGGTTTGCATATTTGTTGCGATGTGAGATTGTCATCCCAGTATTCTGGATTCATTTTGTTTCCCACGATTCGCATGGCCGCCAAATAATCATCTTCATGAAGAACGAAATCAAGCTGATAGAAGGAAAAGAGCGAAGTGTCACTGTCCAAGAAGTACTCGTCAAGTCGGATCTGCATTTCATCATCAGTGTCATGGGGCGAAGCGTAAATCCTGCTATGTTGGGTTTCAACGATGACATCATCACCAGTGTTGACTTCTTAGAAAGTCTGTTGGCAGTTGTGGCTTCTCACAATATTTGCATCGGTTGTGAGTCCGACGAGAGGATAAGCACGTCGGTCGCGCACAAAGACATTGCTGACACTTTTCGCCATGACAGATGTCATCTGCTGCTGCCAAGCACCGTTAGATGCAGCCAATGTGAGAGTGTGCGACGGAATCTACAATCAAAGCGAAGAAAAATAGAAGAGAATGGTGGTGAGTTTGAGCGTACACGCATGATGAAATCTGACATGTCACTCGAAGATCAACGCAAAGTGCAATTGAAGATTGACAAACTTCAAGCTGTCAAACGATCGAAGAGCAGTCTCGAGTTGAAAGTGGGCAAACTGACGGAAGAGCTGAGTACAGTTCGAAAAGAGTTAGGAAAGAAGAGTGTCAACGATATCGAGGAACTGATGCAGAGGCAGGACATTGAAGACTCCCAGCGAGAAATCGTCCGACAAATTTTGTTGTCGTGCAAACATAAAAATAAGAAGCAAAATCGGTACTCCGATAGTTGGATCCTACTGTCTCTCATCATACACATGAATTCTCCGAGGAGTTACAGGCTGTTGGAAACGAACAAAATTTTACCGTTGCCATCAGTTAGAACTATCAGACGGTAAATAAAATATCAAGTATTATTATAACATGTTTTTTTAATATACAATGTCTAACAATTTAACAATTAGGCTTGTTCAAGTGTTTGAACTATTCGAACCTCTGCGAACAGTTCGAACATGTTCCAACTTTTCGAACAGTTCGAACACGTTCGAAAGATTCGATATATTTATAGGATATTTTATTTTTAACATGCTCAAAAAATTCTCCAAAAATTATCCAAAAATTCAAAAAAAATTTTTAAAAATTCAATCAAATTCAAAAAAATTCAAAAAAATTCCCAAAAAATTCTCGATAAATTCTCAACAAATGCTCAAAAAAAAAAAATTAAAATAAAAATAAAATTTTTTAATCGAAAAGAAATTAAAAAAAAAATTTTTTTAATTAAAAAAATTCAAATAAAAAAATTGAAACAATTCAAAAAAATTCTCCAAAATTAAAAAAAAATTCCCAATAAATTAAAAAAAAATCAAACACAGTTTAAACAAATTAGAAAATTAAAAAACATTTAAAACTAACAATTTGGTATTTTTTTTTTTAATTTTTTTTTTGAATTTTTGAAACATTTTTTCTACAACTAAATGTTTGAACTTTTCGAATTGTGCGAACTGTTCGAATAGTTCAAACAGTCCGAACAGTTAGAACTGTTCGGACATGTTCGAACATGTTCGAAAATTTAAGAAAAAGTTCGAACATGTTCCCACGTGTTCATGAACAAGCCTATTAAAAATATATGTGTTGTAGGTACTTGGCTGGCATGGAACTCAAGTGTGGGTTCGATCCACAATTTTTTGAGTTGCTAAAACTCTCATTTGATGCAAGAACTGACCTCCAGAAGCACGGAGTCATCCTGCTAGACGAGATGGGTCTCCGGGAAAGCGTTCTCGTAAAGAGTCAGACGCTGACGTACGACGGGCTTATTGACTTTGGAGACGAAGAGTTGACAAAAGACTGCCTATCGCAGCAAAATCTGTTTGAAAAGTCAAAGCGAGCAAGGGAGGACGTGCAGCAAAAGGATTTGGAGGCTCGAGCTAATACTGGGCTGGTATTCATGTTCCAGTCGTTATTTGATGATTACGCTCAGCCCATTGCGGTGTTCGCGTCGCGTGGTCCCGTGCCGGGTTCTGCCCTTGCACAACTGCTTTTAAAAGGTATATAAAATATTACAAATACGTTAGCTTGGCCTTTAATATTCACAGCGATTAAAATAAGAAAACCCATTTATGAATCGCTAAGTTTCGGCATCTGTACAATCACAGAAGTCTTTTATAAATAATAAATTACTTCTTTATGAAAATTTGCAAAAGAGCTCTGCGTTTCTGACTTTTCAGGAACTCTGTTAATCGCTGTGAGTCAGGGTAGGGTGGTCAACAATGCTTCATTCCAGTAATTTAAAATTTGATAAATGCGAAATATTGAAGCTAAAGAAACGGTGTTTGTGTTGTTACTATTAATTTACATAATAAATTGGCGTAAATCTTGCAAGATAACACAAATCTTCAATTTTATATCATTTTAATTCTCGATGAAATCCCACTGACACACTCTATTTTTGACAATACATTGTGTGACATCATTTTTATCTCATGAAAACTGCTAAACAAACTGGGATTAATCAGCTATTATAAAGTAAATGTCCGTATGCCTCAAGTATTGCTTTATCTTGTTAACAACTGTAATGAAATATACACTAATCTGGAAACTTATATCTGACCAATTATCTTAACCAGTAAATTTAATGCATTGATTTTTTTAGCAATCATCCAGCTGGAGAAAGCCGGTGCGCTTATTCACGGCATAATAGGCGACGGTGCTGCCACAAACCGTAAAGTTTGGGCAATTTTCGGGGTACAGGGCCTGCTGAACAATACCAAAGCTTCCTTCAAACACCCCCTGGATGACACCCGAGACATTTTTGTCTGGTCGGACACTCCGCACCTCGTCAAAACGATTCGGAATCGTTTAGAAAATAAACGCGTATTGCAGGTACCTTAAACTTAATTTATTATTTTTGTTAGGATATACAAAATCGAAGCAGACTAACAATTCAGTTTTGAACAATACGTAAAAATAATGCACATATATTATAGATGGAACCAGACGGCCTTCCTGTCAAATGGGAGCACATCGAGGTATTGTACGAGGAAGACAGTGGCCCCAGTGGAAAAGTTAGGGTTTGCCCTAAATTAAGCGCGAACCACGTGAAACTGAACAATTCCTCCAAGATGCGGGTGCGGCTTGCGACACAGGTAAAAAATTGAAATTTTAATGCTAAAAACACGGACTTGTTCTTGACACTTCAAGGACAGCAGCATTGTGTTCTGAATTAAATAGATATTCAAAGAAGTAATTATTGTATTGCAAAACGTAATTAATTTTTGTTTAATGTTAAGGTTTTTAGCAAAAGCGTGGCAGCGGGTCTGCAATTTTATAAAAAATACGTGTCTTGTTTGTCCGATTCCGACGGTACATCATTTTTCTGCACCTGGGTAAATGATATCTTCGACGCCTTAAACAACACCTCGACAGGAGTTTCGCTGGACAGTCCTCAGTATGAGGTACATGTTAACAGTAGTCTATCAAAAAGCTTAAATTCTTCTAAATGTCCCTGCTAGTCTTTCTTAGTTAATAATAACGTGATTTGTTATTGTACAGGTTCTAATGAACGGATTGCAGAAGCTCAATGAGTGGGAGACGTACGTATCTAAAAAGCAGATCCCAAAAGATGCGTTTCTCACGCCCCAGACGGCTGAAGGGCTGCGAGTGACTCTGACCTCGACGCTAGAGTTCATTAAATATTTCAAGAAGAAGTACGACGTAGACCAGATATACACAGGAAGAATCAACCAGGACTCGCTGGAGGTTCGCTCTAACAATACATTCTTCAAACATTTAAATCAATTTCATTGCTTCATAAGTATTGATTGAGGCGTTTTTGACTAACGTATCGTAATTTTGCTTTACTGTTTATAGATTTAAATATCATTTAAGATAGATGTCCCAAACGCTCTATTTTACAGCCCAGTTTGTAAATTGTTTATTTGCAATTGACATCGAAAATGCATTTTGACATGAAGAAGCGTTACATTGAAATGATTCTTGAGTTTAACTTTTCAGTTCATATTTATTAAACTGAAAAGTTTCATATTTCTTGTATTATAACTTGAGGCTTCGTCTAAGGAAATTGTTAATTGGGGCATTTAGCTTATGACTTTTTTACACAGTCAATTGTTATAATCAATCTCACCCATGATATAAAATGATCTACGTTTTTGTACTGTAAGTTTAAGCTGCAGTGTTTTTTGACGGCTTGTAATGTATTTTACGTACTTTAACGAGAAATCTGTAAATGCGTTTTCGCTGACCCTGAATAAGTTTTATTTTACTAATGCCCTCAACTCCTATGATGAAACAATAAAAAACGAACTGATTTTTTCAAAATCTGCATAGTATAATGGGTGGCAAAAACGTAATTAGAATTAAATCATTAATGGATTAATTAATGTTAACTCCGATATAAACCATCAGCATTTGCAGATATTACTAAGTTAGTCTAAATAAAACAAATTATGATTTACGTCGAATGTTACAGCAGTATGTACAATATAGGCGTGCTCAATGAACTTTTAAGAATTATGTAAAACTTTAGCTGTTTTATACAATTGTATATGTACATGTAAAATTGTATATTATATGGCAATCACACCTGAACTCTAAAATATAAAAATTAGAACTTCTGTAATAGTTTAACTTCAAAATTTGATTATTTTGTGCATTTTTTAATGTTTATGATCTGGTGTAGCAGATGTGCTGCGCGGTGAACATTTAACAGTTCAATTGGCACCCTAATAAATTTTAAATTTCAAATCTTGTAATAATAATAAAATACTGTATAAATATTAGATTATTATTTTTCCTTTTTCCTTTTTCACTTCCTTGTCAAAGTTTTCCTTTACAATCGATTGGGTCCTTGTATACAATATGCAAATTTTATAAAATTGTCTCTTCGCATTTACGCAAATATTTTCCTATTTTCAATTGTTCCTAATTTCCTATTATATTTTTTAGAAATTCTTCGGCTCCATTAGGCTGGCTGGAGGCGCGAATGATCATCCTGGAACGCCCACTTTTTTGCAGTTATATAAGCTGCTTTCAATATACGGCACGCTAAAACCCCCAACCGCGGGAAACTGTAGCGTTTCCCAAAACAGCGCTTCACAACGACTTATATCGATGTCTGACCTAAAATCTGCATTTTCTAACCCGACCGAGGAGAGCCTTGCAATCATTAAGCAAAAACTTGATGGATGTATCGCTGAGGCCGTAGAAGATGTAGATCTTTTACTCGATCATGATTATGCTGCGCCCGAAGTTGTTGACTGCGCAATGTACTCCTTAACTGCAATGCTGGGAGAAAAAATTAAGAAGACCGTTAAATGCGATATATGTGCGGAGGCCGTGACGAATCATGGGTGGAATTTTCAAAAAGAAGGGCTGCTTTTGAATATCCATCCTAAATTACCTCACCCTAATAAGCAGATGTACAGTTTCGTTAAGTACTTGGAAAGTGTTTTTCAAAAACACTTTGAAAAGCGCGATGTCTTGGAGTTGGTCCTGGACGATCTTGTCGCAGACAACTTGTTGACATTTCCGTGTTTAAAACATAAAAATGATGTGGTGCCCTTCATGATCTACCATTACATCCATATGCGGATGCAGCAGTGTGGGAGAAACGTCAAGTCCGGTATATTTAAAGCGAGCCAACAAAAAAAGAAAATAGCAAAGTTTTATCGGACTTAACTGTTTCTAATCTACGAGTTATGATGTGATATTAATGTAAGAGACATTGCTGTGACAATCAACACTGTAAGACTGAAAGCAACATGATATAAAGAGACACGGCAGTGTCTCCAATTATAAAATTGTAACATAAGAAGTACATTCTGATTAGAGAGATAATAAAATTCGTTATAGAAAAATTCCCTCACAAATTTCAATTCGTAGACGTCATTCCTGTCTGTCCTTAGATTTTATTTTTATAATTTTGTTATTTACCAATTGCTGTTTTGCAGTTTGCTTTTAAAATACTTAATTATTCATAAGATTTTTCGTTTAATTTGAATGTCCATAAGAAACAATTATTATTGAAACAAACAGTTTATTGGATATGATTCATTTTTGTATAAAAGCATATAATACCATATTGCACAATATATTCAGACATTTAAATAATTTTTACAGATAAATATTCATTCGATAAAATTAATTGACACATGATTAGCTGAATTAGCAAGATGAATCTCATTTAAATAATTATTTCTTGTATTTCGAAACAGCTAGCTAGCTAGTAAAAAAATTATTTATTACATTCAGAGAATGGTTTATTTAATTCAAATAAATCATTTATGCAAATACGAATAAATTATTTATTCGAATTAATTACAAACTATTTATTTAAAATGAATAATTTATTTAATTTAAAGAACATATTTCTTTAAAATAAATAGTTTTTAATTAATTCAAATAAATAATTTAGTAGGTTCGTATTCGAATAAATGATTTATTTAAATTAAATAAACCGTTCTCTGAGTGTGTACGTTTTCAATTCGTTTGGAAGGCATCTGACAAGTCATTTCGAAAGATTGCGCGACGTTCGAAACCAACACAAGCAACCGCTTCAAATTGACTTGATGCTACATTCACTCCGAACACGCGGTAACATAGGAGCGCCGCGAGCGCCGCCATAACCGGACTTTAAGTAACGACAGATACGCAGCCGTGTCACCCCCCTGACAGAAATACATCGCGTTAAATATGTCTTTGTATGTCTTGATACGTAAATAAAATAAATAAAAATACTTGTATGTCTTTATACGTAATATCTTCCAAATCTTAATATGTTTCGCAAAAAAATTCAATATGTTTCAATATGTTTCTGTACGTTTCAATATGACATTTTTAATAGGGACCTTAATGTATTTTTGTTTCTTGTAAGTAACACTTATAAGTAACTTATATTTATGTAACAAACTTATAAGTAACAAAAATACATTAAAATGAATCGTGTGTAAATCATTTGTGAATTGTTTTTGCACATTTTTCAGAGGAATTGCAAACTTTTACAGAATTTTTTTTCCATCGGGGCTGTAAATCCATGCTGTATAATCGGAGGTAAACTTGTTCATTTGATTCCCACCATTCCAAGAGATTTCTGCATGTTGTATTTCGATTTTTATTTCTGATTGTGACAGAAAAAACGTCGAACGTCGATACATCGGTTAAAAAAATCGACTAAAAACATCGATGTATCGAATGAAAAAATCGGACCTTCGATAAATCGCTCAACATCGCCCATCCCTACTCAAAGCGGAAACACTTGGTAATTGAGGTTAGAACACAGGTTGTGAAAATGTCAGTCGAGGAAAACCACGAAATTTTACGTTTAGGGCCGGATCCTAACGTCACATATCCTATTAATGTTCAATATTGCGGAAACTGTTCGCTGCCAATTGAGGTATGTTTTTAACTAATCGATTTGGATTGTTTTTAGGTTTTCAAAAGTAGTTGTTCCCTTCATCTGATTGGGCTTTTCATTAATTCATGAAATTGTAATTCATTAGTTGAATAATTAAAATTGTTCCAAACATTTACTTTGAAAAAAAGTGAATTTAGTTGTACGCCAAAGGGTAAAATGAAAATTAATTATCATCGATTGTTTCATGTTGGACAGTACTGTGAATACTACCCAGAATATGAGAAATGTAAACAATGGTTAGAGCGAAATTTACCTCAGGAGTTCGAGAAGGTGAAATTGGGTGAGTTCACTGAGGTGTAATTAGTGATTATTTTTTTCAAAAGTTGAAAGAATATTTTTATTGAAATTGTAAATATTTTGTGTAATCAATTATTGCAGTTGAAGATAATGCCACTGAAGCCGGAGGTATCGGGGAAGATGAAAAGAAACGACAAAAAAGAGGAGGAAAGGGAATTCTGAAAACGAAAAAGAAGGAAGATGTTCCTAAATTAGTCACCATTTCCAGAGCACCTAGAGGAAAGAAAAAATCTGTTACAGTTGTTACAGGACTAAGCACATTTGGTAATTTTCTTTTGTCAAACCCAGTCATTTTCTACATGTAAGGAAACGTTTTTACCAAATAAGACAGCCCAGTTAAACAGTTCCATCAGATGACATAAGACTCAGACAAATACATTGCTCAAAAGAAAAAAGAACTAGAAAAATCACAAAAGTTATCTACTTTTTAAATCAATATAACTTGACCAATTTTGAACAAAGGTGAATGCATTTTTGGAGTATGAAAAAATATGAAGTCTCATCTGTAATGTCATGTGAGATGATAGACCATTTGAACCATTCCATTCATCCCCACTGCACCCAGAAGAACATAAACTCACAAAATGCAGAGTCAATTTCGGTATCCCATCCCAGACAACCATATATTTTTCAGTGATATCACAGTAGTACCACGGTGCTACCACTGTGATATCATTGAAAAATATGTGGCTGTCTGGGATAACTTCGGATCAAATAATCAAACATCTTTAAATTTTCACAAAATTAATCAGAAACCGAATAAATATTGTTGCTATGATGAAAATTGGGTCGAAAAATAGTATACAATACCATTTGCCAAAGGTTAACTTAATTCAAAACAATTTTGTCTTTTCTTTGGTATAAAACTTTGTTACTTTTGGATGAAAATGGATGTAATTTTGAATCAGAACAAATTCTGAAGACTCCTCTGCCATGCTATCTAAAATAATGAAACATTTAAACTATTCAGTTTCAGGACACACCGTAAATAAAAGAAATTGTTTTTTATTTAAAAAAAATGTTAAACTTTGGTAACTTATATGCTGTATGACAAATTTTTCCGGCAGTTTACCAACAGAGAGATGAAAGTTATTGAATTTCTGATACATTTTCCAAAATTTGAAAAACCTACAATGAATGTGTCCAAAATTACAGGCTTTTGAAATTTATTTACATTTTATAAGTGTATTTTTTTTTAGTTTGTAGTGGGGAGCGGAATGGTTCAAATAGTCCGTTACCTCAAATGACTTCATATTTTTTGGAATAAAAAATTCTTTATCTTTTGTTCAATTTTGGTCGAGATATATCGATATAAACTTTTATTATATCAAAATTTTCCGGTAAATTTTGTGATTTTTTAATGGTTCGTTTTTCTTTTGAGCAGTGAATGCTCAAGAAACGATTGATTATAGTGTTATCATGTCAAGGCTTAGATTTACCATAACAACTTTTTTCCATGTGAATATTGCAGATGTATTGACAGTTCTTATAATTTTACTTGCAGATATTGATCTTAAAGTAGCAGCGAAATTTTTTGGTAGCAAATTTGCATGTGGCTCGAGTGTCACTGGGGACGATGAAATAGTTATTCAAGGTGATATAAAAGATGATCTGTTCGATGTGATTCCAGAAAAATGGCCACAGGTAAATGTTCTCATTTCAATTTATTATACTACAAATATTGTAGACATCATGCCCAATGGTATCTGCTATATAAACAAATGCGTAACATTTTCTTAATACACTGTTTTTACAGATTGACGAGGACTCGATTGATGACCTTGGTGATCAGAAAAGATAATGCATTTGGCACCTTTGTAACCGCACAATATTTATGATTCTATATCCTGTATTCACATACATTTATATTGTGTAAATAATAAAGCGTATATAAATTGATACTGGTCGATTATGTGTCGTCTACTTCCACCTTAACATTTACTGTTTGGGATTGATCTTGGTCCTCTTCTTGCTCTTGACTATCTTCTTCTTCCTTACATTCGGGATCCAGGTGATTCACTATTATTTGTAAAAGAGACTCAACTTGTTCTTCTGATAAACGGTCTTCGCTATCTTCAATCGTCTGGAAGGATATTGGAAATTTAATCATTTAGTTTCGTTGGTTTTTTGTTGGTTTTTCTACAATCTGTATATTTGACAGGAACAATTACTTAATTTATAATCTTACCAATTGAATTTCTAATGGCGTTTTAGGACACAAATTTAAAAGTGTTAACTTTTCACATTTAGTTAGTTTGAATGGTTCACAGGCTACCAGAAATTCCCGTATCTTTTCAGGGGTCTGCTTTGCACAAGGTGTTTCTTCGAGGTAACGAATCGTCTCATAAGTGATCGTTGCCAGCTGGTTTTGCACTTTTTGCTTTTTATTTGATTTGATATTCTGTAAAATGTCGAGGACCTCGTAGTTACTTAAATATGCAGTGCACTCCTTTAACCTGTAACAAATTGGTTTTTATTTATAGTAGAATATTTCATGTTAATGGGTGTTAAAATAAAGTATCAATTATAATTTCTCTCAATTTTTTATACTCTGTATATGTATTTAAATATATTTATAAATGCAACTGGCTCATCATAATATGGAGGCTCGGGGGACAGAGCCTTCCGAGAATAAAAAAAGAGATTTAAAATTAAAAACATTGAATGTTTTTCGTAACCCAAAAATCAAACAATGATCACGGGGCGTTGCCAGGTTGCGACATTGATCTACGACCGGTTTGAACGTTGTTGTCACTTTTCAAGGGCAAAATTTTGAAAATTAAACAAAGTTTTGAAAACTTTGAAAATTTTGAAAATTTTACAAAATTTTGTGTGTTAAAAGCTCCTACAAATTATAATCATTAAAAAAAGATAGGAAACGTTTGTGATTATGAAACAGAAATTTATAAGAGAATTCAAATACATTTGTACAAAAATAACGTTAAAACTGGTTGTAAATTTCAAATCGATATAAATATTTAGTGCATTATATTTCTAGAAGAACCTACGAGTTATGAAAGCATGATTTCGTACTACTGGCGCTTGTACTTTGTATTTTTGTAACTATTGAAACAGAACAAAGAAAGCATGATTTCTTGCATGCGCTAAATGCCAGTTTTTTTCGGTGTATTAATTCCTTAAATTAAGCATTTCCTATCGATTACTATGGTTCCTCACAATTCCTAAAAAAAAACCTTAGGAATAGATAGAAAATGTTTAATAAAATGGTTTTTCGTGAAAATGTTTGAATTGCAGATAACAATTTAGAAATTCATAGGAAATTTCTATAGACATTTCATACAATACACTAAATATTTCTATCGCTTAGAAATTTACAATGAAGTTTCACTATATGAAGTTTCGTTATAGGGTAAAGATACCAGTGAATGGTCAGCTAAAATTTGCACCAGTGAATAGTCACCCATTTAAAACGTATTGTCTATCTTTGTCATTCCAATGTACTGACCATTCACTGGGTAGTGACCATTCACTGGTGCATCCACCCTATTCATAGGAGTTTCTTTGAATTCTCTTGTAAATTTCCGTTGAGAGGTTTCCTATCTTTTTGTAATGATTAGAATTTGTTAATTCACGGGTTATATTCTAAGCTAAAATTTTTGGAAATTATTCAGAAATAAAAAATATACAGATGAAATGTAGATTCCAAAAAACGTCTCTAAATAATTTTTTTCGTCTCAAATTACTAAAAAAACTGTGTAATCGCAAATTCAAACTTTAAAAAGACAAAGCATTCAGATTCGTCTACTTTTTAAGAGTAATTCACACGTGGGTGAAAAATTGTTGGTGGAGCTAATATTCTACTAATAAAAACTTAGTAACAAATCGTAACTTTGCTAAAAAAATATATATATCTCAAAACCTAGTTTCACATTGTCCGTGCAGTAAAATTATCTTCAACTCGACCACATCTAACAGAAATTAAATACAAACATAAATACAATATTCTACTTCACTTCATTTTTACTAAGAATCTCTACCAAATCCGATTAACAATTACATTCGATTCAACGACACTCTCCTACCCTATCAATTTCTCACACATTCAAATTCTCCAACCAAATTCCTCATTCATACTCACACTTCCATTATCGCCTCGAATCCCCTCGAACCAAACAAGATCCACTCACTCCACCCACTACTCGAACCACTGTCACCCGAACGTCAAATTTCGAGGTTAGAATCCCTCCCCCTCACTCCCCTCTCAAAACGCAGTTTCCCACTTTTACCGACCGCGCCCTCCCTTACCGACCCGCCTGCCACACCGCGCAAGCCGCGCATGATCCCTCACGCGGGGAATGGGGGAAGGGGGAATACTTCTCCTGACATTTTGTGCGCGATCTCTCGCCAAGTCCGCAATGTGTCCGTCGGGCGACGGTGCCCGAGAACGGCCGTGCGCGTGAAATGTCGTAATTGGGACGCAAGTTTTCTGCCGCGTCAAAATGTAATTACGCGCGGGGTCGCGGTACCGAATCAGCGCTCTTGCGTGTAAGCTGCGAAAGCGCCGCACACGTCGCTGCTCGTTTTCCCAAGTCTCGCGCTGCTGCCCTATGTATCGATCCCCGATTCGGCCGCTGTGCTACTACGCGCCCGAGCATGCTTGTCAACCTCTGACCAATTGACCAACTCGAGCTGAGATGGAGATCGTGGGCGACTACGAGTACAATACCAAGGACCTCATCGGTCATGGGGCTTTTGCGGTCGTTTTCAAGGGCAGACATCGCAAAGTGAGCACAGACCGCCGACGGTCGAACGAACATCCAACACTTTTCTTCTCTTTGTTTACAAACGGCCAATTGTTTTGGACAATGTTTTTGCGCGGAAACGCAGATGAATGTTTCCTCGATAAAAACTATATATAGCAGAGATGTATATATAGCTGGGGATAGATCTATTTGGTTTGAGAGTGAAATATTCAGGTTGACCTGAATTTCTTTTCCATTTTCATGTTTATATTGACGATGAATTGTGGGTTTTGGATAGGAAATGGTGGGACTGTGAATGTGATAATAACGTTTTGCGTAGTTTAAATGAAAATATGTTTACTGCATCCATTCTAAAAAGAATTATGTAAATGGGGTGAATAACTGAAGATTGTTTTTGTGAATGATTCCTTTGTGAATGACTTGTAACTCGGAATTTCAGAAAGCAAACTTCGTCGTCGCTATCAAGAGCATCACGAAGAAGAGCCTATCCAAGTCGCAGAATCTTCTTGGCAAGGAGATCAAGATTTTAAAGGTTGGTGATTTTTTATTGGAATTCATTCGAGCGCTGGAGTATTTTTGGAATTGCAGAGGAGGGGATCGTGCTGATGGGTTTTCCTTGCTCAAAGCAGTAGCCATTCGTTGCTTTCAATTGAATGTTATTTTCAGGACTATTTCCTGAAAATAGACTGGAAAATGGTTTGGGTCAATAACGTTAATATTTTTTCAAAATTAAATACATTTTTCATGCCTCTGTGCCGAAAACGTCAACCTTCAATCCTCATGGTCACATCTGAAAATTGATGTTTCTGAACAGAGGTTAACGGAATGAAAGTCATGGCTTTTGGTCTGACAGGCAATTGTCGAACCTCCCATCTTGGTTTGAAAGTTCGCTTTTTTCGCTGCACACGGCATGAAAAATATCATATGTGACATAGGTGGAAAGTTTTGTCCCTTGTTGCATAATTTACTATTTAGAATATGTTTAAAATATATATACACACTGAGAGAAAAAGAACCATTGAATCAACAGCAAACTTTACTAAATTTGCTTTTATTTTAAATTTGCAAAGTTTACTATGTATCGCAATATAGTAAACAATTTAACTAAGCAATAGATTTCCTGTAATTCAAAGCGGTAAAATGTTCGACTTGCACTGGTAAGATCAGTGGTTCAAGTCTTAGTGGTGGTTTTGATAAAAAAATATAATATACGCACATATATATATATATACCTGGGGTTAAACTGTATTTACTTGTTAATATTTTCTTTTGAATTTGATGTCAAAAATGCAAAATTCCCCATAGATTTTGAGGAATCCAAAAAAGGAAATTCATATATGTCCTTTTTTCCAAAAATATCAACATTAATACATTGAAATCCGCATCAATATTAATATATCAATCATAATACATAATACATCCATATCAACATTAATACTTTGAAATTCAGTAAGAACAAAGTTTTGCTATTTACTATTTAATCTATAGCAATGTTGTCCGTTTTGGCCACGTCGGCTCCTCAATGGTACTAAGCTTACTGTCTATAATTTCTATGATTTCTTATCACATTGCACTGGAAATTTCATAATATTCTTTCATCACTTTACTTATTTCTTTATTACAATTTTTGTTATCAATAATGTTCACTTAAAAATACACTTCTTAGGTTCATATGTTTTTCAGTAACAATACTTTCCTACACAAAAGTGACCATTATCCGACTGTACAAAGAAAGCATGTGTATGACTAATGCCTTAAACGAATGGAGTCATATTTAAATGACCAAAGTGTACCTCTCAGATGTTCACATTAAAGATAACATAAAGGATTTAACAGCTTCACTTTCCCTTTCGATGAATTATTTATTTATTTTTGGAAGCCTATTTTCGTTGTTAATCCGTAGTGATCAATAATCACTATGGATTAACGTGATTTCATGGTTATTTTTTTCAATAATCACGAAAAAACTGAGTCGTACAGAATCTGGTTACTTCTCTCTTGTAATTTCCTTGAAGCAGGGTTGATTAGATTACTACTGCTGTAAACAAAGAATAAAGCAGTCAAGAAAAACAGTTTCAGTAATTAAAGAGGCAAGCTACTTTCCATTGATTATTAATAAGTTTCAAGTTGGGGAATGCATATTTGACCTTTCCTGGAAAATTGAAAAGAAGGAGGTATGCACTGGTCGTGAAAGGTCAATTCTGTTTGTGTCTCTTCAAACATTAAACTGTGCTGAGATAAATTTGACACTTGTCAACAGATGTGCATTCTGATATGCTTTGTCTGATATAATAACACAACGATAATAATTGACTGGCTTTATTTTCTATTATTTGTTCGAACTGCTGATGCTTGAGTCTTGTTTCAGGAATTAACAGAATTGCATCATGAAAATGTGGTGGCCCTCCTGGACTGTAAGGAGTCGAATCTTAATGTCTTCCTTGTTATGGAATACTGCAACGGAGGTGATTTGGCTGATTATTTAGGTGGTGAGTAGGAGAGTTGACTTAATTAATTTAAATTGATGAATAATGTATTTTATTGTTTAAGTGAATTGGTGGATTCATTGAACGAATAATGTTTTTGTTACAGCTAAAGGGACATTATCAGAAGACACGATAAGGGTGTTTTTGAAGCAGCTTGCGGGTGCAATGAAAGCTTTGCATGCTAAAGGAGTCGTTCACCGTGACTTGAAACCACAAAACATTTTACTTAGTCACAACTGTAATAAAACCTCAGTGGATATTATCATGGGAGCTGGCATTGTTGGATCAACAACAACAATGTTCAGAGATACCATGCCAACATTCGATGGAAATGGTGAACCGATGAAATATTTGAGGGAACTAAAAGACTACTGTAGTACGATGAACCTACGAGGAAGACAGTTCGATCATCTGATAAATTGCAGCCTGAAAGATATTGCCAATGATTGGTGGTGTCTAATGAGGAACAATTTAATTAATATGGAAGAATTCGAAGGAGCGTTCATTGACCACTATTGGAACGAAAACATTCAATTTAAGGTTAGGAGGAACCTAGAACACGGATTCTATGACCATGCAGGAAGGATGAGTCGCATTGAATATGCAATAAAAAAAATTAACAATGCAAACAATTTGGATCCTCCAATGCCAGAAAAACAAACAGTGCGATATTTGTCACGACATTTCTCCAAAGAAATACAGAGAACAGTTCTTATGGGAAGAGTAGACAACACTGTAGACTTTCTGCAGCTATTAGATGAACTTGACCAAGCAGGACCAGTGAATGCTGAGAGGAAAAAGTGCCAAGGAAATCTGGGGACCAAGAATTAAGGAAGGCAAAATATACGCCCAGGGCAGAAATACCACGAGGGCTGGAGAAGAAGCTATGGAAGCCAACAATACAATGGTGAAAATATCAATCGAGGACTAAATCAACAAAGGAGTACTGAACAGCAAAACCAGCCTCAAGGAAGACGACAGAACGAACCAAGACAAAATTTTCAGAGCAACCAGATAGTGGTTGCGAGAGAACAGAGAGAAGAAATTGGTAACTAGCAGGAAAACCAATAAGTCCTGTGGCGAGCTCGACCCTAGAAACGACGAGCTTTACCACAGGAGTAGAGGAGGAAGAAGAAGAAATCAAAATATCAACGATATCACTAAGCAATTTATTGGGAAATAACATGTCGAAAGAATGACATGGCTGTCCAAACATAGAAGTAATAATCGAGCGATTAAAGGAGTTAGCGTTGATAGACACAGGGAGTGAGATAACTTGTATCTCAGAGGATTTCTTCCAAGAAAATCAAAAGGTATTGAGCAAATGTCCTGTATTACCAATTGTAGGGACTACAGTTACTGGAGCTACTGGGGGGCGTCCAGTAAAAATAAAGAAGCAAATTTTTGCAAAAATGGAACTGAGTGAATTGTTATTTGACCAAACGATTATAGTGGTACCAGGATTACAATCCAGGGTAATTGTAGGAATGGATCTCCTGGGAAAATTGAAAGGAAAAATAGATCTTGAGAAAAACATCATAGAGATGCACGATGAGGATACAGCGGTAGAGTTGAAAACACAGGATGAAAGAAAGACTGAAGAGACGGACAAATGTATTCAAGTAATCAAAGTAGAGCAATCAGGAGGAATGAAAAGAGGAGGTTTGATGGATAGGATCAAAGAATTAACACAACTCAATGATGTACAGAAAAAACGATTTGAGGAGGTAATGTGGAAAAATAGAGAATTGTTCCGGGTTGAGCCGGGGAGCATTGCTAATTTTGAATACAAATTGGAAGTTAAAAAGACGTACCTTTCGTCCGCAGGTCATACCCTGTTCTTATCAGATTCAGAGAGAAAGTGGAAGAAGAAATCCAGAAAATGCTTCACCACATGGGAATAATTCAAAGATCCAACAGTACATATATAAATACTTTGGTACAGGTTGTAAAACAAAACAAGGAATTGAGATTATATTTGGATGCGAGGCATATAAATAAGATATTGATTGAAGATAACGAAACAATTGAGACAATGTTCTTGAGACTGTTTCGGAAATGTGGAAAAGTGAAAGAGATGACAGGATTAGACTTAGTCAAAAGTTTCTGGCAAGTACCATTACATCCAGAATCAAGGAAGTACACTGCGTTCCAACATATGGGAAAATGTTACGAATTCACAGTGGTACC